>JAGFZM010000008.1:1517444-1534858 GCA_017657215.1 Limnothrissa miodon | reverse complement strand
GAGAGAGAGAGAGAGAGAGAGAGAGAGAGAGAGAGAGAGAGAGAGAGGGAGAAAAAAAACCTTGTCAGATTTGCTTTAGATGTCGGGAACAGCAAGACAAAAACAAAGTACTACACATGTCTGTCCAGATGCTATCAAAATGATCTGAGTGTGTGTGTGTGTTGCTATGTGTATCTCTGTGGTATTATTATTTCCGTTGTTTTTTTTTTATTACAATCAACAGTTCTGATAAAGCATTAGCAATTTCATTAGCTGGGTGGGCAGTGACTGCACCAAACAGAACCGAATTGGACTCAAATCTCACCGCATGCTGCTACCTGCCCGCGTCCCTTCCTCGACCCTCAGCCCACCGGCACATACTAAACTCAGATGGGGCTATTTATAGTGGCCTTGGCCGTGCTGGCTGCTTCGTTAATTTAATATGGGCTCGCAGACCATCAAACCCACAGCAACAAGGTGTACCTGCTTTCATAGACTGCCACAGGCACAATGGGCAACCAGAAAACAGGTCCTGGGGTGTATAGATGTCAGAGGCCTGAAATAGATGCTTGTGAAACTGTTTGTGTGTGTGTATGTGTGTGTGTGCATATAATAGAAGAGTTTGTAATGCATGAGAGTGTGGGAATGTGTGTGTGTGTGTGTGTGTGTGTGTGTGAGTGATACATGCACACCTATGAGTGACCTGGTCATGGGTCTTTCCTTGGCCCTGGTGTGGCACTAATGATTTGGGTCAGCGCTGCTTAGTTGACCCTCCCCTCCTGTCAGTCTATTGGCACGCTGTTGCGGCTCAGGAGGAACATGTGTGTGTGTGTGTGTGTGTGTGAGTGTGTGTGTGTGTGCGCGCGTGTGTATGTGTATGTGTGTGCGCGTGCACACACGTGTGAGGCCTGCCTTCACACGAAAGCCCAGGAGATCCCCGGCTGCAAAAATCAATGTATGGACGTTCAGAGCAGTTTTCAAGGTTTTGTAAGACAAATCTTTCCAGCAACTGCTGGTTTAGTGCTATTGAGCCAGGCTTCGATCAGCCGGACCAAGTGAATAATGTGGGCCAGACTGCTCACTTACACAAAGGGGGGTGGGGGGGGGGGGGGTGTCGTAGGAGGAAGAAGGAAGGGGGAAGGGAGGACTTGCAGTCAACTGGCCCCTGCCAGCCGCTTCCCTTTCACAAATGTAAGTGGGCAGTTTCTCCCCGACCAATAACGCCCTCTTAATCTCATGTCAGATACGCGCAACGTAATTCCCGTTCCGAGTGCCTCTTCCCGGCGTCGTGGAGGGAAGGTTAGCTGAGTGGACAGCTCAAGCCCTGCAGTGTAAACAGAGCCTGTTGTATTTAGGCCGCGTGCTTTGTGTAATTAGAAGAGAGCAGTGATTACACCACTGTTCCTTTCTTTCTTTCTCTCTCTGTGTTTTTAAAGAGGACATTGTGTGTGTGTGTATCTGTAATTGTGATTGGGAGCAGGAGAGAGGAATCACATGAGTGACTTTGCCAAATAAATAAATTAGATTAAAAACAAAACCAGGAGCCTATACCATGCTTCATAACCTGGGGTGAAGTAAGGAGGGAGGACAAAATAGCCAAGCACGAAACGAATTACAGTCATACGTGATAATTAATATAATACAACATGACGGACTGCAGAAGGGACTGCTCTTGTTGATATAGCTACAGGCAAGACACTATGGCCGTCTGCTGTAGACATCTCGTTTCTGTGTGCAATTAACTTTGCCATCGTTTTTAAGTCAATTAAGCAAACATCACTTTCTATCAGCATGCCATCTCTCTGGGAACGCATCCGCACAGACTGACACACACACACGCACACACACACACACCTCCCCCACCCCATGTCCTCAATCAGAGGCTTCTTGTATCTGTCCTGCCACATATGCAATCAGCGTTCAGAGATTCTCCTAAACAACTGCTATGGCCCGAATCTGGGCAAGACAGACATGATTTGACTCAGAATAAATTGTGCATTTTTTATGTTATTTCACAAGAGAAACTGAGCAGCGACGTGATAAAGTGTTGTTAAAAGTATAAAGACATAAAAATGCTTTGATTTTTCTTCGGGTAGGATAAAGCCCCTTGGTGATTGCTATTGACAGTTGTGGATAATCTGGAGGAGCCAAAAGATGAGTGTTACAAATCACTGCTCAATGCAGTCTGGTCTATGTGTGTGTGTGTGTGTGTGTGTGTGTGAGTGAGAGAGATAGAGATTTTGTCTGTATGGTTGTATATATGTAAGTGTATAGTTGTGTGTGTGTAAGAGAGAGAGAAAGAGCGAGAGAGAAAGAGAGAAAGGGAGAGAGAGAAAAAGAGAAAGAAAGAGAGAGTCTCTGTATGTGTCTCCATGTTCTAGCCGCAATGCCAGTAGACCGGTTTCAATTTCACAATACTGATGATCTCATTCCCAATTCCATGCATGCCTAAATCTGCGAATCCTTCTCGTCGCTCTGTGGACTCCCTTTCTTTTAAAATGCCTATTACGACCGCACACTTCCCAGTGCTTCCTGAAGAGCGGCGAGCTTAAAGAGCAGAAAATTGCCGCGCTCTTCCTCTGCCCATCTCCTCAATTTCTATTAACCTGAGCCAGAACAAAAGGAGCGGCTCGGCTCGGTCCATCTGCAGACGCTGACACTGGTGACGGTCCGCTGGGGCGATGCTGCTCATTGTAGACGCTGCTCTTTACTAACTCGCTACCCAATCCACACAACCTAGTTATTAAAGTGTGCATGTACTATGTAGGTGTGTGTGTGTGTGTGTGTGTGTGTGTGTGTGTGTAGGTGTGTGTAGGGAGAAAAGGAGAGAGAGACAGTAAAAAGAGTGGATATACCTTTGCCCCCAAAATATGCATATGCCAACACACACAAAGACGCACACTATGCACACACAAGTGCCTCCTCAAAATAACAAAACAAACATCAACAGAGCTAATGAATATCATGAGGGAATATTACAGGGTCTTAATACAGGGTCAGCTTTAAACTCAGACTGATATTTCTATATATATATATATATATATATATGATATGAGCTCCACATCTGTGAAGTAGAGTTTGTACATGATGATAAAAGCAGCAGTCATGTAGTGACATGAGACACTGTTAGTGTGTGTGTGTGTGTGTGTGGTTGGGATGGGGGGAGTGGGGAAGAGACAGAGAGATGAAAGAATGTTTTCTCCAAATGATGATTGCTCACCCGCCATTGAATCCAGGCTTTAATCTCATAGCACACTCAAATTCCCCATCATTCCTTCTTTACTGTGTGTGTGTGTGTGTGTGTGTGTGTGTCTGAGTGTGTGCAGAAAGTATTGGGGGGGGGGGGGTAGAAAGGTAGACACAAAAAAAATGGCTCTAAGAGGAGAGAGGGAGAGATGTGCAGCATGGAGAGACATATCTAAAGAGAAATGGGGGGGTGGAGGTGTGTGGGAGGTACAAAAACAGCATCTTGAGCAGAGAAACAGTATTAGATCTAATCACACACAGATGACCCAAACCCAACGCCAGATGGATTGACCCTCGCTCGGCTCTATTGTCTCACTGTCTTTCTCGCTCGTCTTGTTTCTTTCTAACCCTTCTTTTCCTAACTCAACTCTCTCTCTTTCTCCATCTTTTCTCTGTCTGCATGTCTTGTGTCTCTCAAGCCCTAATGAAGAAGCTGATCCCTCCTAGCGTGAGGGCCTGTGTTTTACAGTGTTTTAAAGCACCCGGGCGTTTGAGTTGAGCGCAAGCCCCCCTCTGGCTGATTGAGACTGGCTAGTTAAGGACTACAAGCAGCAATTATACTGACAAGGCGAGAAAAAGCCGCAGCACATTTTTTTTCCCACCCGCAAATGCAAAACGCCCATATTAAGAAAAGAGCATAACCTCCATGGCCCTCGAGAGAGGAGGAGGAGAAAGAGAGAGGGAGTGGGAAAGAGAGAGAGAGAGATCTTAGAACAACATGTCAGAGGCTAAACTCAGAGGAAAGTCTTCCCCTTGGAGAGCCAGGCGTTTGGTAATGAACCTTTGCGTTCGCCCTTGTGGTTAATCCATCTCTAGCGCTGCGTTAATTACTCCATAACTTCCCATCAAAATGTAAATGTGCCACTTGACCTGCAATTGCGTCTACAGTGAGTCTCTCTCTCTCTCTGTCTTAGCTGTTCGATTCATGGAGATGTCTGAGCACTGTGTGGTGCTTCAGTTGTCTACTACTACTAGTACTAGGGCGGTGTTTCAAGAGTATGGTTTCAAGAGTATGGGGAAGGAGGGCGGAGATGGCAACAGTAGTGGTGGTGTTGATGGTAGTTGTACTGATGGTCCTGGATAAGTGTGTGCTTGTATGTGTGTGTGTGTATATGTGTATGTGTGTGTGAGTGTAATGTGTGGATGTCACTCCAGCCCAGCCATGAGTAGGCCTGACAGCCACCACCAACCTCCCCCAAGCCAACCGTGCCCCACCCGACCACCCCCATCTCACCCCAACCAACGCAAGGCAGGGACTGCTGTCACCCCGCATGCCTACACCCCTAATTGCAACAGTTGAGGACTCTGTGCTTCTCAGATGGGATATTTCCCCTTCTTGGTGCCACAATCTGACAAGATAAAGATAAAGACAACGCCTTAATAACCTTTCCAGAAGGACAGAGCAGAGAGGGGGAGACACAGGAGGAAGGAGGAGAGGAAACGACAGACTAAGAAAGCGGGAGGGGAAAAAAGCAAGGAAAAAGAAAAGAAAAATCCTAGTGATATTTTGAGTGGCACTCATCTCTCAGTGTGTGAGGGACCCACAGCTGTGAAGCACAAAATGGAGAGGAGAAAATGAAAGGAAAACAAAGAAAAGAAAAAAACAGGGAAGAGGAAAAGAGAAACCCATCCTCCTTTTCCACCTGCAGTATGCTTAGGGTGAAAGGGTTGAGAGAGAGAGAGAGAGAGAGAGAGAGAGAGAGAGAGAGAGGCAAGTGTCTTATTTCATCTTGGAAAAGGATTACCAACCTCAGCTGTTGGCTGATCCACACAGAGCTTAGGAGGAATGTCAACCGGGCTCATCAACTCACAGCATTTATTTTTCTCCCTCGCCCTCCTCTTTCTTTACTAACACCTCCTTCCTTTCTTTTTTCCCTTCCTTCCTTCGTACTTCCTGCTTTTGTATGTCAAACCGCCATCAGCAAATATGCACACACACATACACACTGTGACTACTTAACCTATCAGCCAAGAATCACTGGGCTCAGCTATGAAAAATGGGACTCAGTCTGTGACAGCCATTGTCTATCCCTCGCCACAAGCAGGCAGATAGACAGACACACACAAACACAAACACACAAACACACACACACACACACACAAATGGCCCAGTGTTGTGACCAGGGTGACCCAGGGGCGCTGATGAAGCCACAAGTCTTCTGCCTTTCTCCCAAAGACAAGGTCATGAAGGAGGAATGAATTGAGAGACTGGAGCATAATGACGAGCAGAAGTAGAGGGAAGAGGTGGTGTGACAGACATGTGACAACCTCATCAAGGCTCACAGCATGTGACCAACCAGTTAGCGTGCTAGCACACAACACAGACACAGTCCTCAGCAAATCGGAGGAATTCATTTCTTATTTTCATTTCTCGGTTTTGTTTAAACACGGCACGTCCCTTTGGAAACAGGGACTGGTGTGTTTCATTTGAGGGTGTTATCGAAGGCTAACTCAAACCTTGCTCGCCTTTGAACTGCACAGATGGTATGTTTTCATCAATTTGTGTCTTTTTTTTGGGTGAAGCCAATGAATTATTCAGAAAGACAGAGAGGCTTCCAGGCTGGTCGGAGGCCGCTTCCCCCAAAAGTCCTCTGCAACTGATAATAAGTCGTAACAAAACAACATGATTTTCTCCCCCATCTGCAGAGCACATTCTGCTTCATATAATAACCCTGTAATGAATTCAGAGAGGACCTTTGTTTCAAGTGTCCCTGGTTATAATTGTTGGAGCTGGAGTGGCTCCATGTATCTTATTTTCGTACGATGTAAATGATATTGTGCAACATTAATAAATCACTCAAGGGCTGTTCATTTTAATGTGACATGTTGCTGTTCCGCTGCAGTCCGCAAACAAGCTGTCATTGTCTCTCTGTGCATGTCTGGCGCAGTGCATGATCAACAGCATCGCTAATGAGTGGCCATATTTAACACAGCACTTCTGTCACAATACAGGCACCCCAGGCCATCTACAAGTGTGCATGCGAGTGGGGGGCGTACGTGTGTCTGTCTCTACACTTGTTAGTTTGAATCTGAATCAAAGATGACACACACACCATCACACACATACATGAAGTGACCATCCACTGAGATTAAAAAGGGGCCTAACTATTGCTGATTATTTAACTAAAGTCCTGGTGACTCGGAGAAAAGGAAAAATCAAGAGATTTGATGAACCAATCATCTCTGTTTAATAAATGCCTTAAAATAACTGTCAACAGTACTTTACATCTCTCTCTCTCTCTCTCTGATAAGAATACATCTATGGGTCTCCTTCATCAGATTGCGTCTCTTCAAACCTGGAAGAGTACCCAGGCACTGAGTTTTCATTTACATACATTAACGGGACTTACTGAAAGAGAAGTGTATGAGAGCGGCTTCGAAAGCCAGCCTCACAAGCATAATGGAAAGAGACCATTAAAAAAATCTTGGAAAACATCACTGAGTGTTGCATCCTAAAGCAGTTATCTGGATAATTTACCAGGCCGAGCATTAAACGTCCGAGGTACAATAAATTCAATACCGCACAAAAATACACTGACCCCTCATAACCCAAAGCTCACCAAGAGACAGAGCTGAAGTGACGTTCCACATGATACACAATCCACACGTGAAAAGATCCGTCCTTCTATAGAGTGCTCCAGGCGAAGGGGAGAACCCGGCGACAGCATTAAGTGTAAATTCCCCACCGCATTATGGCCTGGCCTCTGTCTGACTCCAGCTAAACCTGCAAAGCTTCCTCCGGTTAGTGATGATTAGGCACGGCTATTGGGAATCAATAGGGGCTATCAATTCCATACTTTGTTCTGACGGATGAGACACAGGCAGAGGGAGGAGCTGGAGAGAGAGAGAGGGGGACACAAGACAGCTGGTGGAGAGGCAGGGAGGAGGAGAGAGAGATGCACTGATAGAAAGAGGAGCAAAGAGGGAGAGATGGTGATAAAGATAGGCAGAGTAAAAGAAAGAGAGGAAGAAAGAAAGAGAAAGCTGAAAGAAAGGGGAGCAAAGAGAGGGAGAAGGATGACGATAAGCAGAGTAAGATAAAGAGAGAGAGAAAGAGGGAGAGAAAGGGAGAGAGAGAGAGAGAGAGAGAGAGAGAGAGAGAGAGAGAGAGAGAGCAGAGGGTGAGCAAACAAGCCCAAGGTTTAATCAGATTCATTTGCAAGCTTGAAGGCAAGGAAATAAATAAACAGGTAAATAAATAAATAAATCACCATCCCCTGTGTGCTCCAGCCCACACCCACACACACACACACCCACACACACACACACACACACACAGATACACACACACACGCACACACAGGGTTCAGGGTCCAATGAATGGCCAGAAGAATCCAAGGTCAGCGAAGTGAAAGGAACACAGGAGGGCAAGAGAACGAGAGAAGCAAAGTGAGTGGGATTGAGAGGGAGAGAGAGAGAGAGAGAAGAGAGGGGGGTGGAGGAGGGGGTGTGGGTGGAGGGGATGGCAGGCGGTGTTGTCCGTAAGCCCAGTGGCGCGAGTCAGTCAGGTCTAATTACGGGTGGACAGAGGCATAGCAGCGGAGGCCGGGGTCACTGACTCGGGCCCGACACCTGGATACAGCGCACATCAGTTCCCCCCTCCACTAATCAGGCCTGATGGGATGCAGGGCCCGCTTCTCTACACGCATCACGCCTAATGACAGGGGTGTTGGAGGCACACACACACACACGCACACACACTCACACACTCACCCTCACACACAAACGCATATACACACTGCTACTGCAGTGGTTGTTTGACTACGAAGTACGTATATGTGTGTGTGCATGTGTATGTGAATCTGTCTGCGACTGGGTAAGTGACAATCCCATACATGTGTGAGACATGTGTGTGTGTGTAAGTGTGTGCATGTGTGTATTTAAGCGAGAAACTGATCTATCTATGTGTGACATGCGTGTGTGTGTGTGTGTGTGTGTGTGTGTGTGTGTGTGCAGCCTGTATCCGTGTCATTGCAGATTCATATTAACACTCCTCTGGCTCTCTGCTTAAGGCAATCAGTTAATTGCTGGTTCATCAGCAGTCTCTGTTCCCTGTCTGGCCGCTGAGCAGCCGACTTTGACGAGGCTTTGTTTGGTTTAATGCCGCGTGACAGCCAGTATCATACCATCTTCTGTGGTTAGCGTCAGCCGGGCCTAAGACATTGTGCGAGCCACAAAGCTTTCTCCAGACGTAATTAGAGAGAGTGTAACTCTATCTCTTCCTCGTCCAGCTCCTGCCCTCACTCACACATCTACACACACACACACACACACACACAGCACATTACCTTCACCTAACATCCGACACGATTCAACCCAATCAACCCAATCTGGGTGGAATATTTCAGAACACCACTTTTGAGCACACGCACAGTAAGCCATGCTGCTGATTCGACACACAAAATGTCTGCACCCTGTGTCAAAAGTGCTTTTTCTTCTTTCTTTCTTTGGGGAGGGGTGGAAAGAGAATAATCCACGCCTTAGCAACTACCTCCATGTGTGTGTGTGTGTGTGTGTGTGTCTGGGGGGTGGTGGGGTTAGCATCATGTTTCAGCATGACTAACTGGACCTCTTTAGGAGACGTGCTACCTGCAGTTGCACAACTACAAAAGGCCCAGCCGGAGCGAGAAGGAGACGCAGACGCAGACGCAGCCACAGCCGCAGCCGCACACATATAGTCAGGCAGCCTTAGCAGCAGCAGCACCTCACAGCCTGAATTAATCCACATTAGTATGCACAGGGAGCGTCCCGTGGGCCTCCAGGAAGGCTTTGTATTGTAAATAAGCATAATGGCAACAGTCAGGTATGTTAATGTGGATAATCATCGCAATTTCTGCAAATTATGACTGTCAGTGGGCACAAACAGTCAATGAAAACATGAGGAAACAATTTAGCTTTTGTATTACTCTGTTTCCATGTGTATGCAGGGTATGGTATGTGTGTGTATGAGTGTGTGTGTGTGTGTGTATTTGTGTGAAAAAGAGAGAGAGAGGGATAGTGGTGGGGTATTTCTCAGAAAGAAAAACAGCTCGGAGAACGACATACTCCTATAGCATGTCGTTTCAAAATAGTTTATGGGTAGCTGGCCATTTTCTAAAATTATTTGGATTTTCTGCACACAAAAACCACAACGCAATTATAATTCAGTCGGAGAAAATTATTGAGAAATGACTGAATCAGTTTGGTGCCTGCTGTTCCAAACACTGGTTTCAAGGAGTTTGGGGTCAAATTGCTAGTTTTTGAAACAATAATGATACATCTGAAGACTTGACTTATTATGATATGAAATATGATTTAACCGTGGACTATTGTCTCCATTTAATAACAGAGCAATATAAACTACGGGTAAATTACGAGACCCTATGGGAAGCTTTATGTCTGTCAAATGAGGGCTCTTTTGGTCGAAGAGTGTTTTCCGAAGGTTGAGGCTGCATTCTTTCAGATGGGATGTCCAGTCTCTGAGTAATCATGAAGGGTGGTTTAGCACTGCCGCACACAAGCCAAACAACTGCACTTGAGTGATATAGCAGATTACACTGACTTCATAAACAGTGTTCCATTACGCTGCTGTGACACAGGACAATGATCAACTGCACTGGAGAAAGAGAGAGACAGGCCGAGAGATAGAGAGGGGGAGAGAGAGAGAGACAAAAAGAGAGAACAGGAAAAAAAATCTTGCCTCTTTTTTTGGGGGGGGGGGGGGGGGGTCGCAACCCATGTGGAAATGCTGTACTGTATTTACAAACAGAGGAATTAGTAAAAAGATAACAATTTTTGCTGGAGAGTTTCTCGTAAACTGGCCTGCAGGTAAAACTGCAGGCAGCGCAAACACATGGAATGAAAGAGAGAGAGAGAGGGAGAGAGAGTGAAAAGGGGGAAAAAATAAATAAATAAAATAAGAACCTTCCGCAGCTCTGTGGTGCAGCCGTGGCAGGAGCACACGCAAGAATGCTTCTGTTAGTGTGACTGGGGGCTTTGTCAGAGGAAATCGAAAGAAAATGGCTGCCCTTGCATTATCACATCACCCATGGCTAAGAGAAAGATGAGAGTGATTTGTCTGTATATCATATCTTACAGCCCACTGGCCTTTCACATCTCAGTTTATGTAATGGCCACAAATTATGGTTACAAACCCTGGAAACCCTGTCTGCAAAGATGATCTTGAAAAGTAACTGTTGTAATTGCCTGTGTGACCCCCCCACCCCCCTCAAAAAAAAAAAGAATAAAAAAAGATAAGAGACAGTGAATAGCAACAGTCTATGCACACACTGCAATGCAGGGGTGAATTGGGAAAACATTACATCTACCTTAAAAGGAACACTACTGTTTATCACACACAAGTCATAAAAAATCCATGGCGCAATAAATTAATAACCGCACCTTTCGTACAGATACAATCATGGATTTCTATTCCGCCGTCTGAAAAATATCATATGCACACAAATACTCTCACTCATACTCGTTCTTTCTCTCAGACACACACACACACACACGCTGTATGTCCATTAGGAGAGTGTGGCTGGCCTACAGCTGTGGCTATGTAAATGGTTATCACTCCAGCACGGGTAATTTGGCCATGACTGGAAACCTCCCGCAGCACTTTCACTCAGCAGAAACAAAAGGCCTGACCTGGAAAGAGAGAGAGAAAAGGAGTGGAGGGGTGGAGGGGTAGGTGGGGGTGGTTGTTTGCATCCCAAGCAACTCCATTCAGGTCGTTCCACTATACAGGGCATAGGCAGGGTCTTTAAAGATGCTGCCATCTCCCAAGTCAGGCAGGCCTTTTGTTTAACGCTCGCCCAGACAAAGAGGCACTTTTCCTCCCCAGTTTTAATACATGTGTGTGGAGGAGATGGGGGGGGGGGGGGGGTGGAAGAGGCCTCATGACAAGGAGGCTCTCAGAAATAATTACCTCCATAAGATCCCATCTCCTTTCTGAAAGGCGCAGGGGAGGAAAATGGAGCCTGGACTGACGCGGGGATGCAAAAAGCCTTCATGCATGGCCTGGCCCATCAGGGCATTTAGAGTGGAGGTACATGCAAGCCACACACACACACACACACACACACACACACACACACACACACACACTCACTTACACATAAACACACTCACAGAGTCTCAACGACACACAAACACAAATGCATTCTGCATGTTTTTTTTCCCTTCCCCTTTTATCTCTGTACAAGTAGACAATGTGTATAGATGCAGGGCACATTGTAACCTACAAGGAAAACGTTTCTGGTCCTCTCCTGTTGTCTGTCAGAACTACTGTCTAATTTGGGAAAAGGAATAATCTACGGAAAATGTTCTGTGTGCAGACCATTAAATCCCCTTTTCAGCCAAACAGGGAAAAACAAGCATCTCAAATTTCACAGGAGAGTCATTAATTTGCACTTTGTGTCTTTAAAAAACACAGTTTCCAGTGCCCACTGCAGCCTCTCCACCAAGCAGTGGGAGCAGGGAGTTCACAAACACAACAAGCTTATCGGTGGCGAAACCTTGAGCTGCGAGTGTTTGGTTTTACAGCTTTTATGGGCAGCCCGTTTAGGCAGCACATCTGTGTGGAAGGCAAGAACACGGCGGCCCTAGATTACTGTGATTTACAAATGGGGGGGAACTCCACTTCAAAAAACATGTCTAACCACATTGCTCCCCCCTCCCCCTCCTTCTAACCCCCCTCCCCAGTCCTCAGCTTCATGATGTTTACCTTCACTAAATGATGAGCCTTCTGGGCCCTAGGCTGTGGGAATTACGTTCGCACTGGGAGCCCTGGCAGAGACCGTTCTCAGGGAGGCAATGCACGTCGGCGTTCAGGGGAGGGATATTGCTGTTAACGCACTGGGGAGAGCAGAGTGAGCAGAGCTCAGGGCAGTGCAGTTTAGCTTAGCGGCCGTGGCGGTGTTTTTTGGCCGTTTAGCACAGGCGGACCGCGCAAGCTCGGCCCAGCTGTATGCTGGAGTCCATTGCTCTAGCCGCTCACAGACCCCTGGAAAAACAGGCATTTATTGCAGCACTATTGCAGCACAAAAACATCCAAGGTTTTCAGAACTCTTTGTTTTGGTCCACTGATGAAAACAACGCCATAAAGACAAACTTCAGACTTTTATGACTATTGTGCCGATAGTTTATTGGAAAAAATAATAATTGTTTTGTGGAGCAAGCGGGGTGGTTTAAATAAAGCTCATCTGTATTTGTTGTTTCAAGACTGTGAGGCAGTGCGATCTGGTCAAAGCTGCGGCACACTGCATATGTACGGTGCTGAGTGTGACATTTCCCACTAAATACATTTCAACTCTACTCCCATGCCAGAGACGGCGCCTAAGCTACCTTTAATTATGTTAAAAATGGCATCAAAAATTGTTTAACAAAATCCATTCACATGTACGTAAAGTCAATGGCATCATGACCTTTATTCCCAAACGGTGCTATAATTGTTTGGCGAACTGCAGGAAAAGCTGCTTTGCAGGGAAAGATACAGCTCAGCAGTTAAATTAATCTCTGTTTTTCCTCCCGATCCCCTCCCTTGCAAACCTCTCTAATGACCAAGAAACTGCTAAACTAAGGAGTTATACAACTACATTCTACAACCTTTCTTCAACTCTCAGCTGTACCCATGATCGCAGCCTGAAATGGTGCTTACCGCAGGCCTTTCCCCAGCTCTAATACCCGAGTTATTACCATTGCAATAAGGAGCCCCTGGGCCCGCTCCTTGGATAAGTATGTAGCCTCTAACAAACTAAGGGTGGGCTACACCACTGTTTTACATACTCATACCAACGGCTGGCAGTTGGTAGCTTTTTGGGAAGGGAGGGAACTGGTTGCTGCTACTCTGCCAGTTGGATCAATTGGGTACAAAAGTAAGCTTTGTGATTAATCTGGTGCCAGCGATCCATTTCCTAAGCTGCTCCTGCACAGGGTTTGTTTGAAAGCACTTCAAACAGCAGGATTACGGGCTTAAACTACCTGAAAAATCTCCCACTATGAACGGGGAGACAAAAAAAAATTATGACCACAAAAAAAAAAACCTTAACCCCATGCTCTTTGTGACACGCTCTGTGTCTGATTTGTAGCTCTAAAACAAAACACAGTGGTCCATGTTCTACTTTCCAGTCCGAGAGCCCAAAATATAATATATAAATAAATGTGCCAGAGAATGGGGAGGCCAGCGGGTTTATCAGGTTTATCTCTCTGGTAACATATTTATCTTCCAGACCGGTTTAACACACTCGGGGTCGGCTGAATTGTGATATTCATAAAACCCGAAAACTCAGGCCCAAGCACAGTGAGCATAAATTCTCTCTTTGTCTTGCAGTTTATATACATTAGCACCCTTCTGACTAACTGGGCACATGAACACATAATTTGACGTGAATGTAAGCCGGCGACCTGAAGGGGCTCAAATTGAAATCACTCTTCAACATTTATATGTAAGCTGTAAGGAAATACATCATAAAACGTTTATAAGAAGGACCTGAAAGGAAACCGTTGTTCTGAAGAAATCGATGCAGTGTGTGCAACAGCAAGGCATCCTGGAACACTCGAGTGTGTGTAAAGCTTGAAACTTCCTTTTGGAAATTCAGTTTGTGGCATGAAACTGAATATATGTGTATTACTTATATATAAAAAATGTGCATTTAATGTCGGAACGTTGGAAAAGGTGTGTTCGGTGAATATTGCTTTTGACAGTTTTAAAATATTATGTTCCCTTCTCCCAGGAGAAATTAAAAAAGAAAGGGGCCAAGGTAGGGATCATTATGAGGGAACCTTCTGGGGTGTGGGGGAAAGAAGGGAGGTGAGAAGGGAGAAGAGAGAGGATGAGGAATGGGATGGGAGGTGGTGGAGGTGGTCTGTCTTTCTTAGCGGCACAATAATGATTTATCTTACTGGGCTTTCCTTCTGCGCCCAAACTCAGAGGCACCTTTGATCCATTCCTAATTAAAGCCAAAAGTACAACAGTCCTGTTTAATTCCAATATGGGTAGTTCTGACGCGGAGGCTTCACATGTGGTTCTGAGCTCTGGACCATCTGTTTCTGGATTTCATATATAAACAGGACACTTTGGGGAACAGAGATTAATTCAGCTTTGGAATGCCATTCAAAACGTGTTAGCTGTTTCCCTCGGCCAGGTCAACCAAAGCAAAAACAAGTTAAGCGCTCATTTCTCTGAGTAGCATTAACATAGGAATTATTATATAATGGACCCTGACTCGCTCTTATGGTTTAAATTACTGGTCCCTCTCAAATAAAACTATTAATCTTTTTTTTTGGTCTCCGAATGTTTTACAGTCCTGTTACACTTATTAGCTGCTGGCAGCTCCGAAACTTTTAAATGAAAGCCAAATTGCTTTGGTCATGAGAAAGGAAATTAAAGCTCGCTCTGGGGGAAAGAATTTCACCGAGAGATCCTCCCAAGGTAGAATTTCATAACCTCCTGCATGCCTGCTAAAGATGTCACCGCATGCAGGACGGCGTGTGTTACTGATATAAAAAGAAGGCCGTAATGGGAACAGCATGTTCATTTTCGGGAGATTAGTCGGTTGGCATGTTTTACGTCGGGAGACGTGCTTTGGGTCCGGCGCAGGCTGGGGCGGGTTCAGGGTCCGAGGGGGATTTCGGGAAGAAACTTATATGGAGTGGTGAGGAGGGGAGTTGGACAAGAGAATAGTGCGAGAATAGTGTGTGTGTTCAGAAAAAGAACAATTAGAAGAGAGGAAAAAAAATCTGAATGGTTGGGACTCACCAGGCTCAGAGGAGGGGGGGCGGTCCTTGACAAAGAAGAGCTCGGCCAGGCTGTCCTCTTCTGGCGGCAGGCCCTGCTGGTGCAGCTGCAGCTTGCGCAGGCCCTCGCTTTGCTGGTGCTTGACAGAGCGGGCGTGCTGCACCAGGTTGAGCTTGGCTTTGGTGGAGTAGTCGCACAGGGCACAGTAGTACAGGCAGGACTCCGAGCTACACGCGCTCTCTTGTTTTTGCAAGTGCTGCGAGATGGGAATAGTATAGAGCGGAGGGAAAGACAGAGAAAAAAAGAACAGAGAGGGAGAGAGGAAAAAAAAGTCATTAACCGACATGCTTCGGAAGACATTACAGGGTCTGTTTGTTTTAGAAGGGCAGCACCTACATGAAACAAATACTTTCCATCCCTTTCAACTTTCAGCTAATAATCTTTCTGACATGAGATGCATTCCTTCCAGGTTTGTCACAAACATAATCACTGATAAAACACACACACAGAGAAACTGTCCAAACACACTGCTGTTAGATGTTAGATAAAAAAAGATAGACTGAGGTACACATTGTGAAGTTCTGAAGAGCGGACGACCCAACATGCCTGTGCCTGGCATCATCTAATCCTCTACAAGGTGTAACTGACTTGGACAAAACCAGAGCTAAAGCCTGTAAAGTCTGGACTGAGCAACTTCAGAAACACATGAAAACGGATGAAAGGAAGAAGGATCTGATGGTGGTTATTTTGTATCCCTACAAAGATAAAGACGGGAGAAAAACACATACAGACACAAACATACACACACACACACACACACACACACACACACACACACACACAACAAACCAGGAATGCTTCTGAGAAAAAGCGCGAAGGATTCACATTCTGTGTTATGTACAAAGCCCCCAAAGTCCTGATCTTGATTAAACTGCTTACAGACAACATTACATTACATCTGCTGCAAGATAAAGATTCACCAACGGTTTACAAGTTCTTTTTCATAAATGTTATTTTTCCATCGGCACAACAGCACATCTCTCATCTGGGCCTCTAGCTGGAGGATGCAGTCGACGCCTTCTGTTTAGTCAAGCGTCACCTGAGAGCTCAAGGAAGAGGGGCTGGGGCCTTTCCAACAGCAGCTGGCCTTGGCCCTCTAAGGCAGAACCACTACTACCACTTTTGCTAGTCCCAGCTGATCTCCATATGTGCTCCAGAACCTTCCAGACTCAACGGTGGCCACTGGGGGGAAGAAGGGGAAGGGGGGCAAAGCTTAGACGAGATGGCTGGCTAGAGAGCCACCCTCCGACAACTCAGTCTTCCTGCACACATCAGGACCGGGGACACCCATCCACTTCTAAGAGACCAGCATGGCTGACTGCAGATGTGCAGAAAAAAAACCCTCTGCTTGTTTCCTTCTCCTGTCTGAGTCCACAAGCTAACTGCTAATAGCTATTAGAATCGGCTCATTTCCCCCCAGATTATTTCCTCTCGAAAACCAGTTGGCTGGGAGAGAAGGTGGACCACTTTCCAGCCACTTCCCCAAACCAGATTGGCCTTTTCAAGACAATTAGACACACAGGTAGCAGTGCATGCACTCTGTGTGCTTGTTAACAAGACAAAGAGGAGAATGGAGGTTAAGCAAGAGAGGAGGGAAAGAGAAAACAAAAAGCCGCCCCCCTCCACTCCCAAGGAAGAAAAAAAAAACTAAAATAAAAGAGAAGGGAAAATGGACGTGTTTAAAACACTGCTTTTGGGCACGGTGTCCAGCTTGGCAGATTGTTCTTTGCAACGCTAATGTGTAGCGAACAGCAGGGATCCGGCATTGAGGGCTGGCCCCTGTCAACGGCGAGCTTTAATTTGCTCCAAAGTTTTGCATTAAAATTGCGCTAGGCCCGGGCAATGCTGCACCATGCAAGCCGTTCATAGAGGACACTACACGCCCCCACTACCCCCCCCCCCAACCCCCTCCCTTTCACCCTGCCAGGATACCCTCTATTGCCCCCCTTCCACCCAGTCTCCACACAAGCCAAGCATATCAAGTGTGCCTACAGTACTCCCGGGCTAATGAACAATGCACAAAAACAAAAGCTAGAGCCAGGCCTCCATTATCTGATCTTCCGCTGAGGCCCAAAGAGAGAGAGAAAAAAAGCAGCCTTCTCGAGGGCTTAGAGGAAATGCCAGCTCGGCTGCAGGTGTGAGAGGAGTAGAGAGAAAGAAAAAAAAAGAGACTCTGACTAAATAGATTCTTTGACAGTCAGGGATTAGACACATGGCACCAGTGGAAACACACACACACACACACACACACACACACACAAACACACACATGGACATACTCACACATCTATATCCTTTTTTAATGTGGGGGGAATTTTCTCACAAATCTGCTGTATGGACTGTATACAGGTGGGTGTGTGTGTATATGTGTGTGTGTGTGTGTGTGTGTGTGTGTGTGTGTGTGTGTGTG
>JAGFZM010000008.1:1499930-1508202 GCA_017657215.1 Limnothrissa miodon | reverse complement strand
AGAGAGAGAGAGAGAGAGAGAGAGAGAGAGAGAGAGAGAGAGAGGAAGGAAAAGAGGAAGAACATGCTGACATGCATTTATTCATAGTGAGAAGGAATACTCCCAGGTAGTGTTTGTGTGTAAATGTGCGGGTGTTATGGAGGTGGTTATTTGTATGCAGTAGCCTGTGGTGCGACTTAGCATCTTAGCATTCACTTCCTGTTAGCTTGTCTGCTGGAGGAACAGAAAGGAGTTTGATTCATTCATTCAAGGCCAGATGAGGGGTAACATCCTGGATGGCGCAAACCCCCCCACCCTCTCTCTCTCCTTCTCTCCTTTTTTCTCTGTTCCTTTCCTCCACTCATTCCACCTCTTCCTTTTTCCATTTCTCTCGTCCCCCTCTCTCCTACGCTCACTCTCCTACTCTCTAAGGCTCTCTGCTTTTATTACAGGTTTTCAAGTGGTTCAGTGTCAACTAAAAAAGTATTTTTTTTATTAACAAAACTTATTTCACTTGACTCACACAAAGGTGGAGCTCATAATGTGCCGAGCCTGAAAATAAATTCTGTATTGAGTTGTGATGAAGGCACTTTTGTAGTATTTTCCCCTCTTTATGTGTGTGAGTGTAAGTGTGTGTGTGTGTCCTTGTGTTTGAGAGTATCACTAAGGTGGTGGGGGTGGTGGGGGAGTGAGTGTGTGCAAGGTTCAAGAGGAGATGGGCCCATTTTGTAGCTCTGAAGCACACAATGTCTTTTCATGCAAATACACTCGACTCAATCTCCTGTCCATTTTCAACTCACACAGGGGCAAAATGACAGTTGGATAATTAGAGGTGCATACATATGGGGCATTTGATTTTCAAATGAGAGCAGGGGGAGACTGACCCGCTATAATGAATGTGCTATAACTGCACACTTAATAACACCCCCGTCATGCTAGCGGCCATCTTCCCTTCAGACAAAAAAAGAGAGAGAGTGTAAGAGAGAGAGAGAGAGGAGCTGTTTCCAAAATGGCATACTGCACATTGTCCGTAACACTGATGCATGTTGTAGTAAATAATTTAGCATTTTGATATTGGAAAACAGGCCTTCCAGATGCATTTATGTATGTCAAATATACATTAAGTATGCACATCCATTCATATCTATGACATACACACACACACACACACACAGTCACGCAGAGTGAGAAATTGGGAGGAGACAATCGCAAAAGTGGTTGTTGGAGAAAAAAAAAAAGAAAAGTATTCTTTTGATGAATCTAAAATTCCTTTCCCCCGCTCCTCCCCCTTCTCTCCTCACTTCTGCTCTCGTCTTTTAATTTCCCCTTCTCATTTCCCTGGCCCAGGCAGTGGTGTTGCCATCCGTATCAGGGATAATGAGATGGCCTATCTCCCTCTCCCCAGGGGGAGAGGAGGGGGCTGCGGAGGCAGCAGAGGCGACAGAGGCGGCAGTGGAGATGGCGGTGGTGGCGCCGGAGTCGCCCGCGCAGCCACCCTCTCTCTCCCCACCGCATCCCTGGGCCTCGCTCGCCCAGCACGCCTCTCTATCTCTATCTCTCACTCATCTTTCCCCTCTCCCCTCTCCCGCTCACTCGCTCTCTCACTCTCTTTCTCACTTTCACTACAGCTGGATGATAAAGATGACTATTATGTGTGTCCGGGTCCCCCTGGGCCCGCAGAGAGATGGGAGCAGGCAGAGAAAGAGAGAGAGAGACAGAGGGAGAGAGAAAGGGAGAGAGAGAGAGATGGGGGGGAGACAGAGAAGAAAGAAAGAGAGAAATGAAAGGGAGGAGGAGAAGGCTATAGAAGAACAGAGAATTAGTGAGATAAAAAAGAGAGACAAAAAAGAAGTGGGGGATGAAAAGATGAGAACAGGGAGGGTGGGAGAGGACAAAAAGGTGAAGTAAAGGACTGACTCTTGCCACTGTGGAAGAAAGAAGAGAAGGAGGAATATGGGTGGAAGGAGAGAGCTAATGGAGGAGTACTGTACTGGGCCGTGCTGATCTGATGGGTGCATGGGACAGGCTTAGGGGGTTGGTTTGTGGGGCACTGCTGTAATGAAACATCTCAAAGACTCGTAGATGAGGTACCCCCCCGCCTAAAGTCACATACAGCTGAGGAACAGGTGCGCATTGGTATTTGCATTCCCTACCTCTGCGCACACACACACACACACACACACACACACACACTGACACACACAGATGCTTACCCTTCCTCCAACTCTGCATAGGGCCTTGGTTCAAACGTACACCGACCATGTACATTCTTGGTTTTAAATGACCCACGTGCATCCCACTGCTAAATCCTCCAAACCTGTCTTTCTCTTTCTCCCTTTCTCTGTTTCTCTCTCCCCCTTGTCTGTCTTTAGAGCTGCCCAGGTTTCCTGTCTCTCTGCGATGGGCCGTTACGCCCGCTGCTAAATGCCTCTGACAGATTTACTCCACTCGCTTACATCTGTGTTTATACCTGCTCATTTATTGCTCATAATTATATCCTACCAATGCATCATTACTAGACACAACAACAATAACAAAACACACATTGACAAAACTAAAATGTTAGCTTGAGTTATTGTATTCTAAGTCATCTATTTTAAACAAGCGTGTCACAGCGTGTAAAAAAAAAAAAAAAACTAAACAGAAATGTTCCACGTTGTGCCTTATGGCTACGCTACTAGAGGTGGATTAGCAGAATGCCATACACATTAAACAGCTTTGCTCAGTGTGTTAGAGCAAAGGTGAGTCACTTCCTGTGTTCTCCTGCGGTGCACTCTTAGGGAAGAGAGGGGAGATTGGGCTGCTAATGTAATATAAACTGGACCCCTTTTAAAACTGTCTGGAAAAGCTGCTTTTCGAGCTCCCCCGTCCAGCAGGAACAAAGCGGTAATAAAACCATGAATATGCTTTTTGTTTGCATCTTCAATCGTTTCTCGGCCATAAAGATATTCTGTGTTCCGAGACCATATGGGCAGGTCATCAACACTTTGTTCTTTTGTGTGCTCGGCCGAACTATCCACTCCCATGAGCATTTCACCTTTACACATAAAAGAAGAGGTGTTTTTTTCTGGCCAAATAAAGAAATCTTTTTATATATTTATATTACTTTACTACCACATGTCTATGAGTAAAATAGTCAAATTTCTGCCAAAGACATTAAAATGGCATCTGTAAAACAGATTTCAACTCCCCAAGATCCCCCCCCCACCCTTTGCCCGTGAAGTCAGGGGTAGATGGGTGAACGCATGATGGCTGGAAGACTAACCGTTCACCTCTGTCTCGTCTGGCTGCAACCCCTACACACACACACACACACACACACACACACATGCACACAGTTCAGAAACTTCACCTGGCTACCATTCAGCTTAACAACTGACACATGAAAAGTGTCAGCTGGAGGCGGCCATCTTGTGTTTCTGCTTTGCCTATTGGTAAACCGACACATGATGACTATCATGTGTGGCCACCATGTGAACTTTCCTTTTTTTTTCCATCCCTCTTTCTCTCTCTCTCTCTCGCTCTCATTCTCTCACTCACCCCTCCCTGAGCACAAACGTATTCACCCCCATATTAAAATAGGAAGGCACAATTGCCACACTGGCGTAGGATTTTCTCTCAATTCAGGCCTAAAGAATGGCACCCCTCTCCCTTTTTAATCCCAAATGTGCCTGCAACAGCCACCTGCTGTTCTGCCACATAATCATCCTGAGACAATAAATGGGTTAAAAAGGTATTATGGCCCCAGAGCAAGTCAGATGGACGCGCTTCACAGCAATTCTGCTCTGTGGGCATAAATTAAAGAATGGTTACCCTGTAATGTTTCTCTCTCTCTCTATCTCTCTCTCTCTCTCTCGCTCATACACACACACACACACACAAACACAAAGACACATTCACATAACAAGTTCCACTCTGATGGACAACAGCAAAAAGCGAATGTGTGCCTTCTAGATTCAAAGGAGGGTGTACAGAGAAGGAGCAGAGCAGGTTCCAGGCAGGAATATGGGTGGCTGGCGAGGGCAACATCTGGATCCCTGCACTGCCAGGCCTGAAAAGGGCAGCATTGCTTGCACAAACACACGACTCTCACTATGCGCATGTGTGTGTAGCTGTACGAGTGCCTGCTAGCTACCTTTAGCTCACCCACATGAGCGAGGCCTTCCTCACCTCCTAATCTTCAATCTACTTGTCTTCCAACATGATCTGCAATGCTCTTTGTTGCCATGGAATCTTTCTTGATTTGCCCCTGCCGAAATGCTTCCCCACACGCCCCCCCAAATAGTCCCTCCAGTTTTAAACTGCTAAGGATTTCAAAACATTCCCATGGACCGAGACTCTTTTAATTCCAGGGATAGAGAAGGAGGGGAGGAGAGGGAAGGGGGGGGGATCCACATGCGATTCTTTGAGGACTTGGTTCCGTTCCCGCTGACTTCACTGGGAGAGGGATTTAGTCTTTGTTGTTCAGTCACTAACGCAACATTACTAGCACTGCATGAATACATGAGGAACGTGAGAGGGACCCAGCGCTCCGCGAGTATTCTTTGACCTTTTCTACTTGAAAAGACTTAAAAGAGGGAAATTGTAAAACAATGAATATTCTATGGTGGTTGTGTGTATGTGTGTGTGTGTGTGAAAGAGAGAAAGAGAGAGAGAGAGAGAGACAGACAGAGATAGAGAGAGAGAGAGAGAGAGAGAGAGAGAGAGAGAGTATGAGTGAGTGAGTGGGTAAACGTGTGTGTGGGGTTGGGGGTGTTGGGAGGTGGGGGTGGGGGTATTTCTTGTGTTCTCTTTTCAAATAAAGTTTTGTGAATACTGTTGCTTTCATTTCTGAAATGATGTAATAAAAACAGCGTTTCATTATGGCTACAAGACTGCCAATTCACTCCGGAGAGCCTAACCATTGTTAGCGGCTTAATTAATATTTCAGTACATGCATCCACAGGAAGGTTATGGGTCCCCTTTGCCAAAAGCACTGAACGCATGTCAATAGATCCTTGTTGTGCTAACACAGTTTATCCTGTAGACTCCTCTAATGAGCCTGGGGCACAATGCCTGGTCTATGACTTTAGATCAGAAATATTGTTTCAGCCTGACACACCATCCCAGTAAGTCAACACCCAAAAGCACTTAAGCACAGGAAGAGACAACAGTGACACACACACACACACACACACACACACACACACGTGCGCTCCCACACACTCACACACAGATCAACTATCAGCTAAAGGCTTGGCTTCATCAGGCAATGAAAAGCATGAAAAAATCAAGTAATAACAATAATAACAGAAAACTACCCTGAGAATATTCATGCGCCGAAATGGAATGACTGGAACTTTTTTTGAAAATACAGACCGCACTAAAAATAAACCCTGACTTCACCTCTCTCCCTGACACACAAATAAAGGACAGTAAATCTGTCTCTCATCCCTTCCCTCTCTCTCTCACACACACACATACACACACACCCAAATACACACACACACACACACACACATACACACACACACACACACACACACACAATTAGTCAACTTCTCTAAGGATGTTTTTGAAAGCTTGAAGCCACCTGTCACTCAAGAAATGACGCAGTAATTTTTCTTCCCCCTTTCTTTTTTTAAATGTTACTGAGGTGAAGATTTCGAAAACAACAATTACAGCTCAGCCTGCACTGCTGTTGCTTATTGTGGGGATGTGTGTGTGTATGTGTGTGTTCTGTGGAAGAATTCAATTAAGTTTGATTTCTAAAGGCAATGTAAATGACCTGAATGGCATTTTTCTAGTTTACAGGAAAAGACTGCTGGGAGAGAGAGAGTGTGTGTGTGTGTGTGTGAGTGTGTGTGTTTGTGTCGTGGGGGCACAGAGGAATAAACTACATTTTCAGGTTTTGCTAATGACAACTGACATCATAAAAAACCCACCCACAGCACTCCTCGTTAATCAAAGGGACTAGCAATACCACTTTACCTGATTCTTAAAAATAATCACCATTGTGCATTTAACTGACTGCTGCAAAATAGGACATGTTTTGGGTGCACGTCTCTGGATGTTCCTGCTGTGTGTGTGTGTGTGTGTGTGTGTGTGTGTGCATAAGAGCAAGACAAGCATCTGACCTTGTAGAGGTTGAAAGCCGCCTCGTGCCGCTGGTTGGTGGCGTGCAGACGCAGTTTCTCCACGCTGTTGCTGTAGTAGTCGCAGGCGTTGCACTTCAGGTGCACGGGGTTGCCAATGGCAATGCACTTTAGCCTCCACTGGTTGGCCTTGCCACCTTCCTTGATGTGGGCGACCAGCTGGTACTTCTGCATGTGCTTGTCTGTCTTGCAGTGGAGCTGGAAGTTGGCCTTCAGCTGCGTGTTGTAGTTGCACAGCTTGCACTGGTAGACATCGCCGATCTGCGCCCGCCACTCATCCTCGGGGAGGGCACGCTCCGCGCTCACGTGCACGCTGAGGGCCTCCAGGCTGTCGGAGGTGAAGCGGTTGCACACGGCGCACTGGAAGAGCTTCAGCTGCGGGTCGCTGATGCAGGACGACAGCTCGCCGGCCGACAGCACCGACAGGTCATCACCCATTAACTGACCGCTCGCCAAACGGAACTCCACCGGCACCTCATTATTTACTGTAGGGAGGGATGGAAGGAATGAGAGAGGAAGAGAGATGTAAAGACAGACAAAGAGACAGTTTGTGTGTTTGTGTGTGAGTGTGTGTGTGTTTGTGTGTGTGTTAGAGTGAAGAAGGAAATGAAAAGTGTATGTATGAGAGAGATACAGAAAGAAATAGGAGGAAGAACAGGATGTACATCAGTGTCCATGTGGGTGGTGTAAGTGTGTGTGTGTGTGTGTGTGTGTGTGTGTGTGTGTGTGTGTGTGTGTGAGAGAGAGAGAGAGAGAGAGGAAAAGAGGGGAAGTGCAAGAGAACGAGAGGAAGAAATCAGATACAGGAAAGAAAAAAAGGGAAAAAAAGAAAGCGGGAGATGTAGAAGGAGAGAAAAGGGGATTTTTATTATGAAATGAAATTAAAAGGAGGCGGAGAAAGAGAAAGGGAGAGAAAGAGACTGGTGTAAGGCACCCACACAAAAGGATTTGATAAAATAAAGCCTCGGTGTGGAGTATGGCTTCTATAAAGCTTTAACTATAAAAAGCTGTAATAGGATTGAATCAGGATCAATTACAATCACCCCTTTCAACTTCTAAACTCCCTCATCAGATAGCTTTAATTACTCCTTCCAGGCATGGCACTCCTCAGTTTGTACTTCTTTTTTCCCCCAAAGACATGAAAGCTGATCAATACAAAAGAACCGGCTGTATTTTCAGCCTGTACAAAAAAAAGATCATCTTACATTCTTTCATTCGTAATTTACTCCTTTGATCACCTCTGTTCTACAAGGGAAATGGATCGGTTTTCTTAAAGGCAGACACCGAAAACCACAACTGACATATTCAACAATTATAACTGTGTAATGCTTAGCACCAAATTAGTCATCACTCATTTACTTGTGCTGTGTGGATTTTTTTTTTCTTTTTTTAAGGAGAGACCCCTGAGAGAGATAGATTTACAGCTTTCCAGAGGGATGTGGAGCTTGACATGTCATTACATGGCATGAACACAGAGGATGAACGATGCAGGGGGAATGTTGGGTTGCAGAATTAGAAGCAGGAGCCTGCACATCTGTCATATGATGACCTGCAGGTTGCCAGAGCCGTAGATGAGATGAGAAAGAGAGAGAGAGAGAGAGAGAGAGAGAGAGAGAGAGAGAGAGAGAGGCTGCTCCTGGGTCAGTGTTTAAACCACACCTCTCCAAATCTGCTCTCTGCCACAACGTGTTTGCACATGGCTTTTATATATTATTTAATTTATCTATCCCCCCCCCCCCCCTCTTTCTCTCTCTCACCAAATCAAGGGGAGGATTAAGCTGACTTACGAAAAAAAAATTAAGAATGGGAGATTAAGAATAATTCTCATGTGGTAGAAAATAATCATGTTTTTAATCAAGGTGAAAGACGAAGGACAATAATGGCTTCACGGGCACTATGAGAGGATGATAAAACAGAGAAAAAAGAAAGAGAGAGGGGGATACAGAGAACACAAGAGAAAAAAAGAAATAAGAAAGAGGTGTCGGCTCACCGAGATTAGGCCCGAGGGCAGCAGCCGTGGCTGGGTCGAGCTGGAAGGGGCTCATCATCATCTGCGGCTCGGCTGTGGCATTCTCCAGCTTCATGCCGGTCAGGCCGATGTTCTGCGCCAGGTAGTACTGGTAGAGCTCGGCCTCAGCCGGCGCCAAGCCCAGGTGCAA
>JAGFZM010000008.1:1467430-1497430 GCA_017657215.1 Limnothrissa miodon | reverse complement strand
AAAAAAAAAACAGAAGAGAGAGACAAAGAGAGAGCACATTAGAAAAATATTTACAAAAAGAGTCTTAACTTACGTACAGTAATAAAGCACCGGTAATACAGACTATTGACAGCTACTCTCAGTGCACATTGCTGTTAAATTGTTTTGACTGGAATAATGTTGACTTTTTTGGATGTTTTGTTTTGATAGTAATTATTTTTATTAAAGTAAAAAAAAGACCAAGCTTATGTACATGTTGAAAAAAGCCTTAGACTTCTGGTTACACCACAAGCCAGTTCAACAGCTTATTCACAGTTACTTTTTTTGTGAAAGAAAAGAATTTAACCATTCTTTCATCTTAAAGCATTATTTAGTCCTGGGAGTGAGTGCGCCTGTGAGTGCAGAGTGTGTGTGTGTGTGTGTGTGTGTATGTGCATTGGGGGGGGCACTACACACACACACACACACACACCAACAGCCAGAGAATCAATTCACCAATTCACTGCCACACAAAAGTCCCACTAAGGCTCTTCATTAAAGGGGTGTGATTAGAGAAAGTCACCCACTGGGGGGACGAGCCGTGAGAATTAAAATCATCACCACTTTGGTTCAGAGTAGCCGTGCTTCTTTTTTGGTCCCTGCATTGCTGCCCCGTAAATCAGCTTACCCGCAATCTTCCCTCGGCAAGGCTCCCACAGCAGGTACCTAACAAGCCCTGATTAAGTGTCCGTCCAAATTCTAAATTCTGCCCTATACCCCTACAGGATGAGCATACCGCCTGACAAGCCAGTCCAAGCCCACAACTCAAATTAATATGTAGTGCACTCTTTCCAATCATCCACAGCCATCCCTGTATTTTCTTTTCTTTTCCTCCCTTGACAACGAAAATACACTCATACCCACACAACACAAAACACACACACACCCACACACACACACACACACAATCAGTGCACACACATACACACACACACACACAAGAAAGAACACTATTTGAAATACCACTGTGATGTTATCAATCCTGGATGGCTGCCCATCTCTCAACCGTCTCTGCTTCAATCAAGCCCTCTCCAAGCTTTCACAAATCATACGCAAGCTTGGATGATGAAAATCCTTCAATCATCTTTTTATTTTTCCCGTCCCTGCCTTCTCCATCCCCTTTCCTCTTCTCTCTCTCTATCTCTTTCTGTCTCTCTCTTACACACACACACACACACACACACACACACACACACACATTCAACTCTAGCCCTTCTCTCTCTCTTCTTTACGGGCTCTGGAGCTGGGGCCAGAGCAAGTCATATTCAAGTCCTACACTGGTGTGCCAGGAGCAGAGAGTGAAAAGGTGGTGGTTGTGAGGGGGTGTCCTTACCCAAAGTCAAGCTGCCTCATTCACTTACCATTACTACCAAGGCCCAAACAACAAGCTCTGCCACCAAGGCCCATCCTAGCTTGAAGGCAAGTAACTGTGTGCTGGTGGTAGTGCAGCCACTGTTGTGCTTTCAATTAAAATTAAATACAGTGCATCCCTGCACAGTCCACCATTTTTTAACAAACAAGGCCCTGCCAAAATAGCACCAGCCCTCATTAGCTGGTATGTTCAGTGGGAGGAATTAGCTAATTGAGGACAAGAGTACAATCACAGTGGAAATAGCTTGTTTTTTGTGGCAAAATAATGAAATATGTGTACAGTGAGGAAATACTCACATACATACATATTACAAAAATATTAAACAAGGAGAGCAACCATGCCTTCTGCACCTTGTTCTCTGAAGCTCTCCACCCCCAGCTGTACAACAAAGTGATTTGGGGATTAATTTAAAACAACCCTTGGCTAACCATAGCTCATGGGGCGGCCCAATGTATATTAACTACAGTAATGACATTTTTTTTTGTCCCCTTCCACTCTCTCCCTCAACCTCTCCAACCTCGTCTCTAATCAAGTCTAATCTTGAGTGAAAAAGAGATCGGAGCAGAAGTCAACCCCAGGACAAGGGAGATTAGGGAGAGACTACAAGTCATTTATGTTTGTGCATGACAGATAAACTGTCAGATTAATCAGGGGAAAATGAAACATTACAAAGGCAGATGAAAATGTAATTTTCCTGAGCTGAGCAAACGTGAAACGGAGGTTACTCACACAACAGGCAGTCGAAAGAAAGAGAGGGGGAGGTTAAAAGAGAGAGAAAAAGAACATGAGTGAGGGACTCAATGCCAAAAAGACGATCGGCACTGCAATTAGCTCGAGATTAGCCCCCATTTGCATCCAGCTCCAAACATCAAGAGGAGCCGGGATGGGGCAACGTTTATGCAAGGAGAGAGGAATGTGTCTCCCAAACACACACCCGGGCATGAGAAGCTGGTGAAGATTACTGTGTTCTCCTCCGATAATTTCTCTCCATCTTCCCTGTTAAGATCACAAGGTAACATCACAAAGACAGCAGCTGTGCCTCAAGGGCTTATGGGTGCTCTTCGTGTGTGTGTGTATGTATGTGTGTGTGTGTGTGTGTGTGCATGCATGTGCATCTGCCAAACAGACACACACACACACACACACACATACCAGCGACGTTCTGGGAGACTCCGTGGCACATCATAAAACAACAACCTTCTGACAATACACATAACAGGCCCCGCTTTCCCTGACTTTCTGTTGTCAGACACATACACGCTGCACTTCTCTGTGATTTGTTGCCATTATATTTCACCCTTTACATTTATCAAAGGTGCTTGCAAATTATTTGCAGATGTAGCCACGCTCGACTTCCTCAGTCCTCCATCCCTCGCTCAGGTGGTGCTGGTGAGTCTCTCTCACGTGGCTTTATTGGCATCATCCCAGAATGATCGAGAGTCGAAAGTTAACTCTCTAGCTCTAGATTTTTTTTTCCTGTTGTGGTGCCGGTCAAAGCCACTTTGCACAGCTGCATGTTGCAGTTGCGCACGGTAGCTTGACGCAGCTTTGGACATAAAAGACGTGATTTTTTGGAGGAATAAATCATGCACGTCTTGCCACTTGAAGTGTCTGTATGCCTCGGTGGAGAGAATGCCGCTTCTCGGGCGATGCCTGTAAGTCATTACATCACAGTGAATTATAGACGAGTGCCCGAAGAGATAAAGAGCTGCACTTTTTTTTAGTTTTTGATGCCAGGCGTCTACTCGCTGACGCTAGCACAACATCTCGAGACGCTCCTTATACATGGACGTTTGATGAGGTGTCTTTCACTGTCAAACACGTCAAGTTCCACGCAACGGCACGGTGAATGCTAAGTTCATTCAGACTTTTGAATTCTGCACTAAGTCAAATACGGACGAGCGACGTGTGGGCAATCAGTCTCATCTGAATCAAGTTTGACTGGTCCCAAATCAAACTCGCTGCCGGCAGTGGTGCCACTGCTCGGGAGAGAACGGAAATCTTAATCGCACTTCAGTAGGAAACAGACAGACTTTTTCCACAACCTGAGACAAGTGATCCACTACATACCTCGCAGATGAAAAGGTTCCATGTGTGTGTGTGTGTGTGTGTGTGTGTGTGTGTGTGTATGTGTGTTTTCCCCCTGATATCATTTCGTTTGTGTGGAACACATCTGACAAAGCTGGTGCCAGTCTCCCCACACACATTGCCATAGCTTGAAACTGTGAAACAGCACTTTCCTCCCCACCCTTTCACTAAGTTGCCACAAACGCACAAAGCACAGGAAAAAAGCCCTACCTAACACAAAGATCTTTTCCTTAGAACAGAATCTGCCTCTGTCCTTCTTCTTCTACCACCCACCCCACCTCTTTTTCTATCCATCTCTTTCTTTCTCTCTCCCTCTCTCTCTCTTTTCCCCCTTAACAATGAGGCCACAGATCTCCCTGCCTAGAAACCGTTCCAGATCTGGTTAGAACAAAGCCATGGCAAACAGTGTTTCTACCTCTGTTTTTTAATTAAGACGGTCCCTGCCCTCTTCCAGTGCTCCATGGAGACAGTGTCTGTGAAGTGATTAAAAAGAATGTGATCTGATCAGGAGGGGGTCTGAGTGTGTGTGAGTGTGTGTGTGTGTGTGTGTGAGAGAGAGAGAGAGAGAGAGAGAGTGTGTGTGTGTGTGTGAGAGAGAGAGAGAGAGTGTGTGTGTGTGCTGAGAGTGTGTGTGTGTGTGTGTGTGTGTGTAGTTATAATAGGAAAGGAATGCTAGGTTTGCCGGAGTGCTAAGTTCTTGGGAAAGAGGGCACAGAGAGATTTCTTTCGCCTTTTGTTTTTCTGCCACCTCACCCCCCCCCCCTCCACCCGCACCCTGCACCACCACCACTACAGCTCCCCCCACCACCTTTTCCATTGGCCTTTCAGGAGCTTGCACCAGAGGATAGCAGCCTTTCTCAAAGCTGGGGATTTCACTTGCTTTTAACATTCTTGCTTCTCTCTCTCTTGCTCTCTCTCTCTGCCTCTTTTGTTTTTCTCCTGTCTTCTCCCTTAAAAAAGCCAAATGCAGGTTAAAAGTTATCACACCTTTGGTGTGGTCGGAGTGTGTGTGTGTGTGTTTTGCTGAAGTGACACGTAAAAAAAAGTGAGAGAGAAGGAGAAATAAATAAAAACATCCTTGAATTATATGGGAATACAGAAAGGTCACTCCTGTCTAAGCTCCGGCTTTTGTTCTCCACCTTCGCCCCCCTCGCCACCAAATCCTCTATCAAAATGTCATAGCGCGTTAGGCAAAGACAAAGGAGACTCATGGTGTGGAAGCTACACATATATCTAATCCTGACAATGCCATGAATGGGCTTTCACAAGGGTAATTATACTTGTTTATTTGTTGCCATGCTGAAAGAACTGATGAAAAATCCATCAAAGAGGTATTATCCAAACATCAAGAGCTTCTCTGCCCTTCCAAGGACACAGGGGACCTTAAGTCTCCCTTGTTTAAGTCCGAAAGAAAGTGAATTGGAAAAGAGAGGAGGATGAGAAGACACGGAGGCTTGCGTGACTATTTTTTTCTCCCCTTTTTAAAAAAAAAAAAACTTTTTTCATTTGCACAAAGACTCGGCGACCTCGTTTGTGCCCAGAGGTGTAATAGTAGAAGCCGTAGAAATCCCCTGTGCCACCGAGACGTTTGGAGGCCCCTCATTTTCAACCGATACCATATCATTACTGTCGGGCGTGGCACACCCCTCGCCTCCACCTCCCTCACTTTGGCAAAAAAGAAGTCCTTTTAGGAGTCAGGAATCTTGTCGGACAAATTACCTATCCACAAAATGTCTCCCGGAGAAGGGAAATCAAAAGGCAATGTGTGTGTAAGTATGTGTAATCTCCCCCAAAAAAAAGCTTGGAAAAAAAGAGGCTGCACCAGTTGTGGGTGACTGACTGCCTCACTGTCCTAACCTGAGGCCTTATTTTCACTTATCTTCACTGTGAGACAGGGGCAAAAAACAACACAACATTAAAAACTCCATATGAGAAATGAGCATGACTTATGGTTTATAGTAATATTATTGGGATGAGGCCATTTAATTATAACTAAAGGCAAACTGTTAACTGTACATGGAGGAAAAAAATTAATGAGTGCTGGATTTTTGCTGGTTTCATGCGACTGGCTTTCCTGTTAAAGAGTTCTAACAGGGGGCACCCATATCAAAGGCAGACATAATCTACATAGCTAATGTGTTTTCTTGATTCAAAGCAGAGTTAGAGGGCAGAAAAAAGAAAAGAGAGAAGAGAAAAAAAAGGGGATGGGGGGGGGCGCCACAATTTTTCTTTTGCTGGCAATCTGGAAGCACTCTGGAGTTAATTACGACTGATTGGAAATGAACCGCACAAACAAAGGCCAGTCTATGTCCAGACAATTATACAACATTAACCAGCTTAAAGCTTCCCACTGGTGTGTATGTGTGTGTGTGTGTAAGTGTGTGTGGGGGAACTCCTTCAAGAGTGTGCGGGATCGCGTCTACCTTCCCAGTGCAGGCGGGTAGGAATGCTCCTATGCCCAGCACTAATGAAGAGCAGCCTCTAAAGAATGTGTGACGACCTCCCCTGACACGGCCAGAGAAGAAAGAGAGAGAGAGAGAGAGAGAGGGAGAGAGAGAGAGAGAGAGAGAGGAAGGGAGAGAGAGAAATGTTCAGCCTCAGTCACCACAAAGGAGAAGAAGGTAATTAAGTTTGAAAGTAAAGGCCCTTGCAACAAACAATGACGCTGTGTCTTTCTGTGAGGGAGCTGGGAGAGGAGAGGAGAGAAGAGAAGGGGTGAGGGCTTTGACTGAGGGAGGGGGGCCCGAAAAAAATCATTAACATTCACTAGAAGGGTGGAAAAGGCACGGGGTTAAAGGGGAGAGCAGAGTGGCTAAGAGTCTGCCTTTCCCTTTAAGCAGGTCCTTCTCCTCCTCTCTCTCTCTCTCTCTCTCTCTCTCTGTCAAGCAACACCATGTGCTCCTGTCTTTTTATCTGTTCTTTTCCCCTCTCCAACTCTTTCACCTCACATCTGGTTTCACATCTTCCGAGTCTTCCTCTCTGCCGTCATCTGACTGTGTCCACGTCCACGTGAGGGAAGAAAGATTCCCTTTCCCTCCCTCCCTCCCTCCTCTCTGACCTCTCTTTCTTTCATTCATTCTATACCTTTGTCCTATACCTCTTCAGCATTACTCTATCTCCTAAGCGCTGTCTCACTGAGCATTTAGACCTTATAACCTAGACAGCTTTGCTAAGTTAGCACTAACTTTCACACTTTGCATTTCCCCCCTGTATCTCTGTCACACAGAAAGAGAGAACAAGAGAGAGAGAGAGAAGAGAAAAAAGAGAGGAGAGAGAGGAAAAGCGAGAGCGAGAGAGCGAGAGAGCGTGCGAGCGAGAGAGCGAGAGAGCCCTGAGCACTGGTGGTGAGGTTTTTATTTTAAATAATGAGAACGAGGCACATTTCCCTGCCCACCTGAGACCCTGGGCTTACTCGTGGCGTTGTGTGTTTTGCTAAGAGAAATCACCCAGATGCAAATAAGGGTTGCATCCCTCCTCTCAACCCTCCCAGGTCCCCTGCTGAGTGTTTTAGCTTAATTAGCAAAGCAGATATGTTATTTCCACACACAATAGGACAGTGTAGCTACTACACACACACACACACACACACACACACAAGAAAATAAACACTGGCATGCTTACAGGTATCACAAATACACACACACACACACACACACACAGTGTGCGCTGTTAAACATAAATAGTGTACTCCCTCTTCTAGTTAGGCTTTCTGTTCGTCCTTCTGTCATCTCCCCATAGATTACACATGCATGTGCAACACATACACTTTACTTTCACCTGCACTTACATATGACAGCAGACTATCTATCTATCTATCTATCTATCTATCTGTGTGTGTTTTATGTGTGTAAGTGTGTGTGTGTGTGTGTATGCGTGTGTTTGTTTCCATGCTGACCAAGGAAGCAGAGAGTCTAATTGCAGCTTTGGCAGCCTCATGTTCAGTAATCGCCCTCTCTTTGTCTAGCCCATGCAAAGCTGGATTAGAGTTAAAATGATGACTGGCTTAATCCTTTGATTTCCCCGTGCTAAATAAATATTAATCTACTGGTCAATCGTGCTCTTGTAAGGTACAATATATACAATATGAAAGCGCTTACCAGTTACATAAATCGCAGTTTGCGCTGCATCTGTTTTAGGTCGGAGAAGCCATGGCCCCTCCCCAATTTATATATATATACATATTTACACACACACACACACATATATATATATATATATATATACATATAAACGGATTTATGAAGTGAAATTAGTAATCCCCCTAAACAATAATCCTCATAATCTAGGATGTTGTTGTTTGCCAGAGAGATGCACTCAATTAATCAAGATCCGAATTAATAAATCACACAGTTTTGGTTCTTTTATTTCGTTTTGTTTGTTTGTGGCGTTGGTCTGTCACATTTATATAGGTTGAGGAGGGCGATGGCCTAGGGAAGTTCACCAGTTCAGGACACACACATTGAACTCAGCAGTGGAGAAACAGTACAAACAGATCTGCTCTGGAGTGGGCAAACAGTGAACACAGACACAGACACACACACACACACACACAGAGGGACTGAGAGAGGGAGGGGGGAAGAGAGAGTGAGAAGGTCTGAATGAACCCACACACCCACACAAAGTAAGCATGTGTGCACATGCGCACATGAGCAAATATGCACACATAAAGCAAAAGACACTCTCTCTCTCTCTCTCTCTCTCTCTCTCTCACACACACACACACACACCAAATACTGACCCATAAAGAGCCGCTGGGAGCTACTGGTGAGGCTGATGTTGTGCACATGATGAGCTGTCCATAAATAGTCCCCAAGGCCTGTTCTTAAAGCCTTAGACAGGATGATGGGCATCAACACCAGCCTGCCACTTTGCTGCACACTCAACGCACAACATCTAAAAGCACCTCACAACATCTCGCAGCATCTAACAGTCTGAGGTCCTTTAATCACAATTGAAGATGTAGATCACCATAGCACGCAAGGACGATGAGATATGCTTTTAACAGCCAGCAAAGTTATGCCTCTCCAAGCGACGCATGTGAATTAACGCACCTAACAGAACATAACAGCATGTAACAGCATGAATGACCCGGGACTTTACCATACGCTTAACCAAACAAGTCCTGCGGCCTGGTCATCTTGTTTCCTCATGCACAGTCACCCACTAAGGGATGAGGGGTACTGATACCGGTGTTAACACACAGAGCCCCTGTGACTCAGAGGTATTTGTTTGTAAAGATGTGCGGGAGCCACCGTGTCTAATTGCGGAGCCATTTTGTCAGTCAGTCACACTGACCTTTTCCCCATGCTGTCATTTTCCCACAGCAACAATAAAGCCTAAAGACTATGCTCACAGGACAGTCTGTCCTCTAATTATCTTCATAAATATAATCACAGGGCGCAGGTATCCGCTTATGCATTCCAAAACTGTTAGGAATAGCCAGTTCAGCATTCCTCCCAGATGTATTTCAGAAAAAAATGGAAAGAAGGAAAAAAGAGTGCAAAACAACAAGCCCTGTCAAAACAACTCTCACACTGTCGAATGAATTCTTCCTCTAAATAGGCTTTTTGTGTGTGTCTAGTGTCCTTATATGGGCAAGCATTAAGGGCATTCCACTCACGATATCTTCTCATTTCTGGACCCAGGCAATTACTAATTAACTTAAGGTTGGGGACTCGATTTAATTACAGTGCTCCAACTGAAATGAACTTTAGACTAAGAAAAAGCATTTGCTTTTTTAAACAAACTCATTTCTGACAGCTGTTGTGAGTTTACCCTCCTCCACGGTCGAAAAAAAATGTTTTCTTTGCCATCATGGGGCCATTACTTTCTTCAGAAAAAAAGGAAAGAGAGAGAGAGAAAAAAATGAGGGAAAGAGAAAAAAAAACACATTTATGTTTTAATTGGGTTTCACTCCAAACAAACAACTGTCAGCTTTAATTAGCCTGGTTTCAGATTAGGGGCAAAATATTCCATTATCAAATAAACCGAATGTCATGCGAACTATGAATCAAATTTACTCCCAAACATAAATTCCACAGACCTGGCACTCACAACCATCTATTAATGTCCACACAGTTCAGACACAAAATTTTAAAGTTGCATTTAAATAACATTCACATTGTAAAGCAATAGAAAGCCTCGATCCATTAATTTGTTCGCACGTTTTAGTCCGGGAAGATCCATTTTTGAGATGAAAGAGAGGCACAGCTCTGCAGAGTCTTTGGGTTTGGCAGGGAGGGGGTGGGCAGGCGAGCGAGAGCAATATTACAGGAATTACGGCTTATTTTCACAGATGCCATTGGAAAGCCCCGGCGAGCTGCATTTCCTCCACCGCAAACATATTATCAGAGAGTCAAATGGAGCCGAGAATGGACGGACACGGAGCACTGTGACTCGTACTACAGCCTTCAGGGCTGCAGCTACACACTGACGGGGATTCTGGGGTCAGTAGCAACTCCAACCAAAACAAGGCAAGACCAAACAAAAACAAAGCAAAAATACATCAAGAGGAGCTTTGTCGGCAGAACAACAACAAAAAAAAGATGATTAATGCAGAGCACACACATATCTTGCTACCACAATGCCAACATACAAAATATTTATTTTTTTCATTGTATGTGTGTGTGTGTGTGTTTGTGTGTGTGTTATGCACCTAACCAGGAGACGCGGTACTAATGTGGAGAGTCAGATGGAAATTGTCCAATGCCCCACTCCCTCTCAGTTCCCTCCTCCCATCCCAAGTTCTTTCTGAAAATTAACCACACTGCATTAGTATGTATCTCCAGATCTTTTGTGAGCCCCTGATTTGATTTTATGTGGAATACCCCAAATGGACCTCAATTTTCCCTAATGGTTCCTTTATACTGTTTCAGAAAGAGACCGAGAAAGAGAAAAGAAAAAAAAAAAAACAGTTCTATTACACTTTTGAACTTTCAGCACTTTTTGAAAATTGTCTGTAAAAGTTTTCAGATGGAGGGATGACTAAGGTACCTAACTTTCCGCTGGAGGACAAGGAGGACAGCTAAACACTGCCATAACTTACATTCATATGGAAAAAAATACCTCTTCCTTTTTACGACTGTTTAAAGGGCCTTTCTTTCAAAAATACACAAAAGTAGCCTTCCTCGGCATCCCACACCACCTGAAGCCGGGTCTGTTTAAGACAAATTCCACCAAAATTACCCTGCAGTGCTCCCCGACACCAAACCATTTACACATCATTAAACCCTGATGACAAGATGACCTATTACGATGCTACGAGAAAGGTCTCTGTTCTTCCTTACCACTGGAAAGTCTAAACTTCTTTAAAGCAAATAATTAGAGATGATTCCTATGCCGAAGCCAGACCAGACTGCGACAGGATATGAGGAGTCTAGCATTAACTAAATACCCCTCTTGGGACAGCTGAGGGAGTGCTCAACCTCCACCCCAACACAAACACATTGGACCCAACGCTGTGTGTGTGTGTGTGTGTGTGTGTGTGTGTGTGTGTGTGTGTGCGCGTGTCTGTGCCTGTGTTGGAAACCTGTGTGTCTGGAAAGATCTTCTCTCTAACCAAAGTATAAGCACAAATCCCCACATTTACACACCCTTCACACAGACATATCCAAAACACTCTCACATACTCAAACACCCCCCCCCCCCCCCACACACACACACAGAAAGTCAGGTGGAGTGGCTATATTAATATCGTCTTTTCATTATGGCCAAAGATAACTGAGTATGTTGCATATTCATGAGAGCAGCATTAATTTATCTGTATACTTAAGACACTACAGTCATACATATTTAATTAGCCTCCACCACCCTCTCATGATCACTTATAATGGCTTGTTATCCAAAGCCAACTGGCTTTGAAAATGTGCACCACAATACCGCATGTCTGTGTGCGTATACATATATTATGAGATCAGAGGCTGAAGGATGCTGCGGCTCAAGGGAGAAAATGGGACAGACATGTTGGTGGCTGCCATTTTGGCCCTAGCGTCTGCGAAAGCATTTCATTCTGGCAGGCGTACGATCAGGCGTGGTGTGATCTGAGAAGCTTCGTTGCTTCAGGTTTCTGGGGAGTTCAGTGCATCTTTACATTTTTTTGATGCGCATAGAATAAATGGCGGCATTTTGTGAAGAATACCACTGACAGTGGATATTTTCTGGAAAGTTGTATATGGTTCTCTTAACAGCATGGCCCGGTCACCATACATATTTATAGCAGACTAAACAAAGTGTCTGCTTTATGTTTATGGTTTTAAAGCACTGTGCAGTCTCATTAAATTCACAAATGTGACCTGCCCTGAGCAGTTCTGCGCTGTCTTTCTCTCAACTCGCCTATGAAACTATAAAAGCAGACACAAAACAAAGCAGGTAAAAAAAAAGCTATTTCTTCAGTGGACAATAGTGTTGTTACACAAGCCTAAAGCACATCTCAGATAAACAGCTCCAAGGCTGCATGCTATTCTATATGTCATCCACTAAGGCTATTCATTTTACACATCACAATACTTTAACAGAAACATCTGTTGAATTCCTATGCCCTTTACAACAGGTGCACCTTGACCCAAAGTTCAGACTACCCTGTTAGACAAAGACGAAAATGCAAACAGCGTTCTGCTACAGGACCTACTGCATATATTTGAGAACTGTAAAGTGGTCTTACTGCCATGCTGTTTGAATGAAGAACAAGAGTCTGCTCGTGTGGAGCTCGTCGCAAAGCGCAGGTCCTTATAAACTGGGCCCTAACGGGTCAGACATGATGACCTTTGACCTGGGACATGGGGCATGTGTGTCTTTCTTACTGCCGTCCCAATCGAACGGGAGCCAGGTGGTGAAGCAAGGCCGTGTTTGTACGGGCGACCGTGATTCGTCAGAAATCAGCACGCACACTCACCGACACAGGAGCAGGAAACTGGACTGCCAGATTAAACGAACACAGCTGGGTTTACATAAGAAAGATGTCTCACTCTCCTACTATAACCTGAACTCAGATTGGAGAGAGGGACAGAGACAGACGGAGAGAGAGAGAGAGAGAGAGAGAGAGAGAGAGAGAGAGAGAGAGAGAGAGAGGGAAAGGGAGGGAGAGAGACATAGAGCGAGATGGAAAAAAAAAAATAACAGAGCAGGAACCATTTGAATTTTAGGGGGAGCACACTAAAGAGGGATTAGCAGCAGTGCTCCATCACGCCTGTGCCTTAGCGCCTGTGCCTTAGCGCCTGCTTGTCCTTTCCAGGAAAATAAATGCACATGTATAAATGCTGAATCCGTTTCTTTCCATTTTAATATCCTAAGAATATGGCTCATGCAAAACAGGGTGAGCTTGAGAAAATGGGGAGAGAAGAGGGAGGGAGGGAGGGGGGAATCCCCCTATCCCAACGAGACGCAGACTGACAGAGGGAGAAATGCAATCCAGCCTGGCCTCCGCCCAACAGCAACAAAAACATTTAGATAACTCTGTTCAATAATGAAAGTTTTCAGTGAGGACAAAAATTACATTTCCTCTTGATAACAAGTCCTTCCCATAACAGTGTGCTTTCAGAAAAAAAATGAAAAATAGATTTGAAGACGCTGCTGTCCTCATCTTCTCTTCGCACAAAGCCTCGGTAACTCTATTAGTCTCTCCTTACTCCAAAAAAAAAAAAAAAAAAAAAGCAGAGCTTCAAAACGCGTCCCAGCAAAGAGGAGGCGACCCTACAGGGGTGAATAGGACACTGCACTGCACACAAGTTTCCCTTGGCAAAGAGCTGGAAATCAACATCTGGTAAAGTATGTCACAGCCTACACTCAACAGAGCCAGACAATTGCCATGACCCTTCTTAACTGTGCAACCCTCCCCCCAAAAATCATCTTTCCTTTTTTTGTAAAAGGGTTGTGAAAGTGTCATCTCTTAAAATCAACACACAGATTCTTTTTTATTAAAGCGACTAATAAGCTGAAAAAAGGAGCAGAGAAAAACAAGCTTTTGTCTAGAGGCAGTACTTTCCCCTGACAATCCCTCTTCTTCATGAAAAATTAGCATTTGAAAAAAAGCCTAGTTATGATGCACAAAAGGTCAGTAAAAGAGGACTCTGACCTAGTGGAAAACAACGAAACAACATGGGAACATTTCTTTTGTCACCGCCTGTGTTCACCACGAGATCATTTCCATACAGCCGATGAGAGCAAGAGAGAGAGAGAGAGAGAGAGAGAGAGAGAGAGAGAGAGAGAGAGAGAGTGAGCCTTCCTTTCCCCCGTGGGGTTAAGGGCTCATGTCACAACGATTGATTCATCATCTGTACATTTTAAATGTATTTTCCTTGGAACAAACAGTGAAGACAAAAAAAACACATAATAATAATAATAATAATAATAATAATAATAATAATAAAACATAAAAAAGCGAAACCTAAATTGCAGTTAATATCTCAAACCAGACTTTTCTTATTTATTTCAGAACACTTTTCTGATTTAGATGTCAGCTGTTATCAAAAAGACAGATTTTTAACATGTACCCAGTGCTGTCAACAAAACGATTAACTGACTTACAGATCTGGAATTTCCCCTGCATCCCGGTACATCTCCTCACAGAGGACAAGTCTTCATTAGAACAATGTATCTAATGTTTTCAGCGTCAAACGTCATACATTTTCCCCCCTTCTAACTGTGCACTGTGGTTAAAAGGAACCCATATTTACCAGTCGCCTTCCTTCATTACCATACATATTACTTCACGTGATGACAAAATCTGCAGGCATCTGGGGAGACTCCACATATATACGAGCAGCGTGCATGTTGTTTCAAGTCCTCGACAAACACATCTTAAGAGATCCAGGACCTCCGGATTAAAAGAAAGGAAGAAGAGGCAGCATTTTTTTCCCATCCTCCTTTCATCTTAGCCACCCAGTCGACCATTCAGGGGCCGCAGTGCATTATGCAAAGCAATGCTAATCTTCTTCCGATGCTTTCACACTTTTAGGAGCCACTTTTCATCCCTTACACAGCAAAGCAATTATCAGTTTACATTTTTTTGTCAAATAAAAAAACGCTTAGGAGCCAGCATCTCATTGAGTATCACCCAATTTTTGACAACTACTGAAAACAACAGATTACAATAACACAGATCGGCATGACATGACATGCATGACATGTATCTCATTGTGTTTCTCTGCATATCACCCTTTTTTAAGGCTGGCTTTTAGGTGTGTTATTTAATTTGCTTAGAGAAGAGTGCAGATTTAGTTGCTGTGGAAACTCTTCTCGCTGACCTTCTGTTGTGCCGAGTGGGCCTGATCTATTAATCAGAGGCAAATTATAAGAGACTGCCACTGTGCTACTCGCTTACGTCCTTCCTCGGCCCAGGCCACAAGCCATTGTCTTCCACGTGTGCAGCACCAAGCCAGAACCAAAAAGAGACTAACGAAATAGACACTGGATTTGCATATGCAAATGCCCACACAAGGAGAGGATGGGGTGAGGTGGAGCGGGTGGTGGTGGGGTTTGGGGGGGGAGAAGCATGTGTAAACAAGTGTCATTGTGAGATGGATTAAGCTCACAGCTTTTCTTTCTTTTATTTTAGGTGGTGGTGTGAGGGCCTGGGGGGGTGGGGGTCATGGGGGGGCATTAGTCAGCATAATTAACCAAGTCTCCATGGAGACTAATGAAATTTTGCTATGGTATGACTTCAAATTAGATAGCTAGTGATGCCTTTCCACTATCCAAGCTCCAAATCCATTATTTGCCCGGGAACAATGAGCCGTTTGTGACCAGATGATCTCGGCCAGCTGAACAAACCTCCAAGTTGACAATTTGCATATGTTAATATAATTAATCGCTAATTACATGAAACATGTACATGTTCTCACTGCGCTTTCCCCAGGCGCTCTGAGGCTTGAACCCCGTCCAAGTCTTTAACCCTTCAGACAGCCTCTAAGCAGAAGAAGCTCTGCGTGTTATGGTACAGCCTCAGGGCCAACACAGAAAGCCCCCCACTTAATACATTAAGCCAGCTCCCTGACTTCTCAGCTTTCCACCGCCCCTCCTCCTTCTCCAAACCCACAACGACCCCCCCCCCCCCACCCCACACACATACAAACACACAGAACCCCTCTCCCCTCCACCCCACCAAGAGCTGTGGACCGAGGCATGTTCTGCTGCATCCTAACTGGACGTAATTCAATTGGTCCTCGACAACAAAAGCCCCACAGTTCTTCGGACAACAATGTGATAATTTTTCAAAGCTATCTATGGTCATCATGTGGAGCTGAGGTGTAAAGAGAAGAGAGGAGGAAAAAAAGAATAATGATCATAACAATATGAAACCGTTTTAAATCCCTTAAATCAGAAAAATGATCACCTAAGATCTGTCCATTGTTTTCTCCGTTTTAAACATTGTTTTCTCTGTTTTTAACATACAGCTAACTGACTTTTGCTTTCTTTGTGGCGGTGGTGTCTAGATATATGAGAAATAAAGAAGCCACTGCTCCCTAAAACACTTGCAATGGACCAGCATTTGAAAGTGTAATAGACAGGAATCTTCATAGAAATCAAAAAGCAATGGCCAGATTAAAGGGCCCTTTGTCCTTTGCCATGTTGCGTTTCTTTTAGCCGGCTAAATTAAGCAAGCCTGCCGAGACGAAGACTGAAAAACGGTTGTATCACATATGAAATTCATACAGCTGTGCTTTGGAACAGGGACCAGATGGCACAGGAGGAGTCGAAAACAAACACCTAATGACAGACAGACAGAGAAGCCTCAGAAAAAGGTGGCTCTGCAGTGTCAGCTCTTAAGAAAACAGAAAATAAAACTCACCCCCATGACATCGGAAACTGAATGGGATAATGAATTTCCACAGTTCCAAATGCGACGGCACAATGATATACTGTACAATACTGTGATTCCCCGTCTTGGAAAAAAAATAATAAAAAATCATCTTATCATCGGCTATGTCTTGTTCATGTTCATGACCAGAGGCAATATAATTTCACTTTATGACCCCAGGAAAGATTTCAGGAAGACGCACATTTATGCTAGCGAGTATATTCTGTTTATCAATGAATGCATAATGTATGCCTAGTCTGCATATGGTTGTCCGTGTGTTTGTGTGTGTGTGTGTGTGTGTATGTGTGTGTGTGTGTATGTGTGTGTGTGAGAGAGAGGGAGAGAACAAGAGTATATGAGAGAGAATAAGTGTGTGTGTGTGTGTGTGTGTGTGTGTGTGAGAGAGAGAGAGAGCAAGCGAGTGAGAGATGTGTGCATTCGTGTGTGCATACATATCTGCGCTGGCCAGTGAAACAGACACAACGAGAACATCTAACGTGTGCCAGTGTCACAGTGTAAGGACATATTCATTCTAATAACAATCAATACTTGGATAACCACATTTTAAAAACTATTCTGCTCAGCACAAAATCCTCCTTCAGCATCCCAGCACCCTAAATGGGACGTTTGCGTGTCACGCTATGACTGTCATCTGCGATGCACTGTGCCGCGACAGGCTTGATGCAAACCTTTCTACAGTAAGGGATTTTAAATCATCCAGGCTATTCAATTGAACCTGAGACTTATTGGGGTAGAAACCATAAAAAATGAAGAAGGGAAATTTAATCCCTGAAATATTGATTTGCACATTAATGTCATATAGGCAGAAGGCAATTTAGCTTCATGGAAATTACACATTGTCTGCTCTTTGGAGAAGTCTGAGCCGGCCATTTCTGTAGAATCTCCAAGGCCATTAAGCACTTCCCTGCCTGGCTATATCCCATGCAGCCTAAAAATTAATCTGCACAGTTTTTATCCATCGCAAAATAAACACAGGGGTTGAGAGATACCAAAATGCTACACACACACTGAGCTTCCCACCAAAACATGGTAAACTGATCAAGCACAATATATTTACAACAAAAGTCACAAGGACAACTGCATCACTGATATGATTTGAAGGAATGGAATTGTGGATGAATGCATCCTCAATTATTCTGAGAATACCAATATATTGATTCATATTCAGCAACATATCTCACACTATTTGCAATTGAGATACTGGTGACTGTCCACTGATACATCAAAATGTATAGCTACCATCAAGCACTAAGTTTAGATGTGGACTTCAATACAGCTAAAGGTTAAAGTCTTCAATACAGCTAAAGGTAAAAACTAAGGAAAGTTTATTCTTTGAACTGTTATTGCATGACACCATATTTAGCACAATAAAAAAAACATCTACTTGAACAGGCTATTCAATAATAATAATAATAATAATAATAATAATAATAATAATAATAAGTCGTATTATTGTTGTTATTAGGCTTTCATTATTATAAAAGATGTACACTATTACATTATCTGGCCCATAAAATCAAAATTTTGAATAAAATCCCAATATCGAGTGAAAATTAATTTCCCGAAAAGTGAAAAAACAACCCCAAAGTAGCCTACATCTACTGCTATTCGCCAAATGATAAAATAAAATAAATCGTCATTTAATGTTTTCTATAAAATTAATAAAACATAAAAAAATATTAATCTATAACATCAAGACAAGAAAAGACGCCCAAATCTTCAAAATAAGCCATCTCGCCAGCTCACGATAACGCGACCGGAGCCCTTGCACACACCGCTACATACCGGGGTTAGTGTTGTGTTCCCCCTACTGCCTTGTTTTTTTCTGGGCTCTCAATGCAGGCGATCGATGCCCTTGTCACTGTCGCGTTCCAATCGGAGCCGAGACTCAGCCTTGCACTAACCATCAACCAAAAAGCCAAGACACCCTACATTCCCCTTTTCTCTCCATGTCCAATGTTAGGGTTATGGCTCCCAAAAACAAATATATGTAGAAGTTTACGAATCCATGGCATTACACTACTATCCGAGAGGACAATTCACTGAACGGAGAACATGAAAAAAGAAAAGGAAATAATACGCAAAATGGAACTTACGGCAAGAGGATCGAAGTTAAATGGGAAGTAGTGTTGACGACCTTTTTATATGTCTATTTTCAATGGCAGACTCTTAAGATTCCCGGAGTTGTTGTCTCGGTGGGACCTGCCTGGTGCTAGAGTTGTATTCCTCCTATCGGTCTATTTTCTCGGAGACACAGACATCCACGCCGCGATAAAGGGCAACTACTTAGCACGCAGCAGGTAATCTATATATGAAGAGTGATATTTTGGATGTAGATGGCATACTATGGAAGAATTCCTAGCTATAGACGGAGTATGAAACCCATCGCTCTGTGTAGCCTACACATGCCTGAATCCACCTCCGTACGTCGCGACACCGTTCCGCCAAAGTGTTATCAGGGTAGCCTGCGTGCTCTGCTTCCAACGTTGCCTGTTTGAAGCTGCATTGTTTTTAAACATTATGCCTCATAACTCGATCGAGATGCCAAATGGATAAACGACAAGATCAAAGAAGTTATCTACCAGCAAGCTAATATCTGTACAAAAGCAGTCCAACTATTCACCGAACGGGATAAACCGAAAGGATCGTGAAATCGGACCTCTCTACTTCAAGATTAATAATTAACACTACGATGTCTTTCCTAAACAAATCATGTCATCATCTGTGATAACTCAAAACTATCATTAAAAAATAGGCTATCATTAAAAGGAGCGTAAATTAACTTTGAAAATAGAATCTCGCCACGGCTATGCTGTCATTCTGTATCGTCTAGGCTACTGTACTGACAGTATTTGTTCTTATTAGTATGGCGATACTTGTCTAAAACAAACCAAAAGATTTGAAAAGCTGGTCAAATGTTCAGAATGTCTAAATTCTGTAATCTGAGAAGGGGGTGTGAATGATTCTGCGGAATCAACAAAGAAAGATAATCAATACTCGACCTAAATTTAACACCAACTACTCAATAAAAGTTATAGTAAGAAAAAAAAACTTACTTTCTTCCCCCGCAGATCTCTCCGCTTCTTCTCCGCTATATTGTTTGTAAATAAAACCACATCCAGTATATGCGAAAGTGAGTAACAGAATAAAAAAGAAAAATAATCCTCCAATTTTATTGGAAAAAAATAAAAATGCGAATGGCGAGAGAATGAAGAAGCGATCCTTTGGGTCCGGGCGTTTTGAGAGTGTCGACGGTTGCCTGGCTGTTAAGGTTGTGAAGGGGTTGGGGAAAGAAGGAAAGGAAATGAAAATCCGATATGTCTTTATTCTGCTAATTATTATCGTTTTAGCCCTGTTTAAAAAAATGGCTGATTAAGTTGAGTGCGCATGTCTTTGTGTGTCTATTCCCGATATGCACTCTGGGAATGAGAGAGAGAGGGGGAGTGAGCAAGAGAGGGAGGGAGAGTGAGAGAGAGCAGGAGAGAGAGGCGTAATTAGCGAGGTCATCAACAGTCCCCACATTGCAAATGACGCGCTGTTTCAACTTTGAGAGCCGAAAGGCAGTACGGGCCAGATATACAACATGATCTAGTATACAGAATAAATCTTTTGGTTTGCTTTATACGAAATTGATAAACGTCATTCGCAACAATGTATGCATGACTATTTTAGTCACAAGTCATATTTTTTACCCCCAGTGAAAATAACAAACAGATACCGTGCTTTGGGATGCGTCAGTATGTAAGGACGCAGCCAACGTTCACGTGCATCAATGGTCGGTCAACCAGCGACATCATTTTTTTTATCTAAACTCGCTTGTTAATTTCATTTATGACCCTTAGTTTAAAAAAGTACAATGATACACCAAACAGTATAATATTTTAAACTGTCTATTTTCTCATCATTCTTTAAGCACGGATAGCCTACAACACCTTAATAGTTGACGTCCGAGACTAAGAGCTAGTTTGACAACAAACTTGGATTGTCATAAAACAAATAAACATTTTAGACCATTATTGTAGGAAATGTTAACGACAATATAGTTTGCATTTCATTTTGCATTTAAAATACACCTACTCTGGACATAAAATGAGGAAAACAGATATTGCTGTGAAAGAATGCGATGATGTAGCCTACAACGTACAATAACAACATACCATGACCTATTGCCTAACACCTAAAGGCATTTCAGTGACAAATAAATTATAATTTCTTTTTTTTTCTCCATTTCGCCTATTTAAATGGAAAGAACCAAACACTAGCATAATCCTCTTGAGAATATAGGGTAGCCTATTGCAAGAATAGGTTCAAATGCTGCTCTGTAAAGTCGTTTCTATAGCTTTCTTTAGAGAATGAATTGACATCTTCAGGCCTCCACACCAGTGGAAATAGTAGCCTATGACCTTAAGTAACAGAGAGTGGAATTCAGTTTCTGGCAATCTAGGCTGTTATATATGCTGAACTAAATCATAATGAGACTGTAGAAAACATTTCTGTCATAAGGTTGCATGATTTCTCATTGTAGTCTCAGTTTAACGTCAACTAATGGTCGCTATCGAGAGAAGACCCAACAAGATGTTAATCGGGAAGAAATCAAGAGATCGCCTCTCCTTTATGAAAAAATCGAAGGAGGTGAATTGAGTGAGCTTTCCGGATCTTACGATAAGGATGCTAGCAGGACTGAGGTTGCACCGAGGCAAAGTCCTTTAGTCCGGTTTTAGGATTTAGGATAGGATTGGTATGTCACAGATTCTCTCGGTCTCTGGCTCGGCGAGAGATGGTCAGCGGAGGCGTTTCTTTTTCACCCCGACTCATGGCTGCTGGTCCTCCGGGGAATCCTATTGCCAGCCCCATGTGAGCTCTCATTAGGACAAGAGAATGGACAAGAGGGGAGCCCGCTGTAAGACGGACAGAAAACGCGAGGAGAGTCATACTACAGGGTTTTTTTTTACTGTGAACGAAATACGTCGGAGTAAAGGTTGTTTAAATGTTTGCGAATGTTTGGCGTATGCGTTTAACCTGTTTTCTGCGACATGAGGACTTTGAAACTATTGATTTGTAAAGAGATCTCATCTTTTGCAAGTACATTTGTGCATGGTGATTGATGTAGGCTATTTGTTGCATAATGCGACACAATGCACAGAGTTTCTAATGGATTTCTTGTTAAAACTTGTTAAAAGTTGGTATTCTATGTAAAAAAAAAAGACAACGTAAGAATTTAAAACTGATAACGTTTGTGAGCTTGTCTCCACCCTCCTTTCCATGCTTACTTGCTGCTGCTGCTGCTGCTTCTCCTGGAGCTATTTGCCAAAAGCTCACTTATATTACACTTAATTTAAATATATATATTTTAATCTGCCGTTAAATACAGATGGATATCTCTATGCTGTGTGAATAGGCCTATGTGTTTTATTCCCTTAACATTGTGGCCGTTAAAACACAGTGTAATAGGTTCATATCAGATGATTTTCCAGTGACAACCCTATTATACATGATCAGGTAAAACAATATTATAGAATTCCTGCATATGGACTATCTTTAATTGTTTGGCTGAAAGACAACTAGTAGACTAGCCTAATTACGGATCTACTTGATTCCACATTACATACAATTTTAAACATAAAGTGTTTATCAGCATATCAATCATAACCCTCATTGTTTACATTACGTGTATTTTCAATCCATTTTCTCAGCAACAAAACACACGTTACTAAGTAGTTGTCATACATACTCTGTAACTCAGGAATGTTTTAAAGTATCTCTCACATTTTAGCTTGACTTGATGAAGTTATGTGCACAAGCGTATCTCCTATGAGATAGGGGTTTAGGGAAAACGCCTGGCGCCCTCTGGGGTTGGAGAGGTCATGTTCTGACAGAGTGCGACCCTCTCCCTACCACGAAAACGGGTCAAAATTGCCTACTGTATGAACACATATCATCTGAACAATCCGTATAAAATAAACGCCTTGCATATGCTTAAACTTAAAAGACAAACACGTGCAGCAGAGGCCGTATGCAGAGTTTGTTTTCTCCAACACTACAAGTAGAAAAAATAACAGGCTATAGGGACAAAGGCTAATATAAACAAAGATAAAGCAAATCAAGTCGGTATTACTCTTTAGTCTAAGGAGATAAATCTGTCATGGTGACTAGCCAATATTCCCAATACTGTAATAAACACAGACTGAACTAAACATCATATAAAAAAGTTATTCCACAGGAATAAATGTTTTACGCAATGTAAAATTTCTTACATCCGTCCGCCAATTTGGGGTACCATGTGAATATATATATTTATTATACACCATAACAAAACAAAACTACTTGTCTATATATATATATATATATATATATATATATTACATAAATATGTATATAAAACGGAGAAGACTACTACTTTCTCCTCACCTAAATTTTCCGTCACATCAGTTTCAGCAAACACCGATAAATACACAATTTCTCTAAAATGTTGAAATTGCATACATTTCCAAAGCGCACTTAAAATCCCAGCAGAAAATGAAGTAAAACATGAACTACCTTTGGTATCACAGAGCACCCCGTATCCTTTCTTCTCTCTGATGCTCCTCATATAGCATACGGAAACTATTGTCAAAATGCCTAGATTTGGCACATTGTCATTGAATAGAAAGGAGCGCGCTGATGCCGGTACAAAAATGGGAAAGTTGAGGATAGGGTGCTGCCTCCCTCAGTGCGGACTTATCTAACTTTAATTTAATATTCAGTAATCATTCCGAGATGGTATATACTACTGGGGCTTTAATGGGGAGGAAAGGATTGTTTTTAAGCTACAATTGATGATATCACAAATAAGAGCAGTTTTGTTTACTCATTTTTTCCGCCAGTAAGCTTTTAAACCATTTTGCATTATTGCTTAGTGACGAACCAAAGGTGACAAACGATTGTTTGCTTGGTAATGTTACTCAAAACAGTGAGAATTTGCGAACACTATGCCAAAATCATTTCTAACGTAAAATCGAGACCCATAAGCACTTGTTTGTAAACAGTAGACCTTAAATCAATATATTGGGACATTTTAATCGATTATATAAACGAAAATCCATACGCGACATGAGACCAGTATCAGCTTTGCTTTTCTTCTCTTTTGAAGAAAGCATATCTATATCTATATATATATATATATATATATATATATATATATATGAAATGAAGCGCACCAGAGCAGTTAACGATCAAGTTACATATTTTGGAGACTAAGTGTTTTCACATGCAAAAAATTACAAATCTGAATATCTGAATGACAATTATAAAAATGTTTAACCAAAACAAGCAATAGACATACTTTAAAGAGGGCAATAGTAATTGTGTCTACGTCATTTTATCTTTGAAATATTCTATTAAATCAAATGGTAATCAGGACATGAGATATTTAATAAACTATGCATAACCAAATGTTAACTCAGGACGTCATGAATGGCACACAGTTCATATTCACGGATAGGGTCTGCAAACAGACCTTGCACTGATCCATAGGTTAAGAAAGTTAGATGCGCCGGTTAAAAATCAACGCTTGTCAGTCAAGTACATTTACATCCATCCCAAACCCTACATGCCGAAGCCAGTGGCGAGGGAGGCGGCTGTGTGCACGCCTTGCCACTCTGTGTATTTGATAAAGAAAATCAATGCAAGTGACTGTAAAGTATTTAGCAAGACGTTTGTGGGAACGGTTTGTTGAAAAGTGACTTCAGTTGGCCAGTCGATCTAATCAGGAAATGTACACTGAACTACGCTCGTGCACACGCTTTTGTTGATGTAGCTCATGCCATTGAGTGTGCTCCCCCCCCCCCCCCCCTGCGCGCGCGCCCTCCTGCTTGGCCCTTGCACTGGGCTGCGCGGATCTTTTCATTGTTGATCCCCCCTAATAGACAAACGCTTAGAACAAGCCCCTCTGTCAAGTCCACATAGATTGGTTTGCCTGCTTAGTTTTTCCAAGCTTCATTAAAGAAAACGCTGGATTTGGGTTTGTGCTTGTTTTGCCAAAGATAGCAAAAATGTATATATTTCTTTTTTCTAGATGCACCTGCCTTCTTTGTTTTCAAAGAAGACACATTGTTGCCATAAAATAAATATTTTTTTCGTTTTTTGTGACATCCTGGTCTTACATTTGTAACATTGTCATAACCACTATTATTCTAAGCTCTCTGTCATAATCATTTATTAATTAAACTAATTAACAAATTATCATAATTTATATAATTGGCATATTTATTCAAATAATTAAACACTAATTTATGTTCTATATCTGTAAAGTATTAACTGTTTAATCAACTGTTAAATAACTATAATGAGGAATACACACCTTGAATGAGCATTTTACTTCACGTTTCCTTTGTTGTTACATATACTCAAGATTTATTTAAAAAAATGTTTTCGGAATCACCAAGTACATTTAAGAAAAGACCTAATTATCCATATTATGCTTGTGATCTATCAGTTTGTGGCCCTTGGCCGACTCCAATCAACTGCTAATATAAACGGAGAGAGTGTGGCAGTTTGTCTCCGGGGGCCTAAGAAGGATCCCTCCCTCCTCTTGCACTCAATGGTCCATCCTGCCTGGTAAATAAGGCGGCTACAAGCGGTCAGCGGCGGCCAAAGGAAGAAGTCAATTCCATGGCAACTTGACAGATAAGGCAAATCCATCCGTCTGTCCGGATTGAATTAGAATCAGAGAAGCCAAGCCATCATAGCCAGCAGGGCAGCCTCACTACTGCCCATTAGGCATGAAACACACAGGGTGAAGCTCACTGATTTTGGTGAAAACAAACCTTTCCTGGTTTTTATGTCCTGTTAAATTAGATAGTAAACAAACAAGCTTAGTTTAAAATATATGTTGTTTATATTGTGATAATTTTGTCTATTGACAATTTTGCAGAAGGCCGTAAGAAGGGATGTAAGGCTGACTAAAAAAACAATTGGTTATTACATATTTGTATTATAGTATGTATGTCCTTGCAAAGACTATAGGATAAATTATTGATATGTATTACCCTTTAATATTTATAAAATTCTACTTTGTTACCTAAATGAGAGATGTATTATGCAGACATTTTCCTCAATAATAAAAATGTATCTTACTATTCATTGCTAATGATAAATTACTTTGGTGGAATTTGGTGGAAGTAGATGAGCAGTAATCTATTCTGAGACCATGTCTTTCACATATGAGCATAACAAACTCTCTGACAGCAGTTCCTTGTATGCAAGCAGAAAAGGTGCCCAATGACACCCTTGAATCATTGTGAGATGTAAGCAGCCAGCAGTGTGTGATGAACCACTGTACAACTATATATAAGACATTAGGGAGATAAAGACAGAATCATCATATATTTTCTTTATATCAAATAACAGAGAGGAACGGGGAGGGCTAGTTTTACTTCATGCACACAGGGCTGACTAAGGAGGAAAGAAATTACAGGTCATGGTAAAAAGGGCATACCACATTCCTCTAAAAAAGATGGATAAAATCTCAGCTGTTAAAAAAACATGTCCCAAATACACCCTATTAACAGACAGTATGCATCCCATACCAAACCATATACTTTCCTTCCTTTAGACATTTTTTTTATCCTATAGTGCAAAAAGGCAATAGGTAACCTAATCTCACAGTGTCCTGATAAGTGTCTGAAGAGGGTCCCTGGTTCCTGATGGCCATGGCTATATACAGGGCTGGCTGGCACCACTGGAGCCTGGAGAGCAGCCCGGATGAGGGGAGCCAGTCGGTGCGCGCCACACACTTTCCTTTCCCCCCTATTTCAAATGCACCCATGGGCCAAATAGCAGGGAACAAACCCTGAGCGCCTGAGCAAAAAAACAGCCTGGGATCTGTTTGCACAGATACTCCATTCGTGCCAACATGGAGCACAAGGCACTAGTAGGGAAGGACGTTAGGAAGGTAGGATGGAATGATGGATGGATGTACGGGAGGAAGGACGGCGAAGGAGCAGGGGCAACTCCAGCCGTCTTGGCTGGATCCTCCTGAGCAATGTGCGTGGGGATGATCATGATGGCGGCGGCGACAGTGCTGGACTAAATAGAGAGGGGATTGCCGCAAACAAGGTAAGTGCACCAAGGCTGTCCGCTGGCTTTTGTTTGAGAGCGCTGATGTTTTGAGGGGCTGTGTTGACAGGCGCTGGCGGAGGATTTTTTTTTTTCCATGGTGAGCAGTTTTTGTGCTTTGATTTCCTCCCTGTGATACATCGGAGGCGGCTCATGTACCCTATTATTTCATTTCATTTCCATGCTGCCTTTCCTGCTCCTCGCCAGTCACATTGCCTTTAAAGCTGCGCAGTGCAAACACTGCATCAAATATGAAAATGTCTTTGCCTTCCTATCAGCCCTGTTTCTCTCCGATAACCAAAGACAGAACATACATATGACACACAGATGTGTTTCGGGATGACAAAGTATGTCCTATGTCCTATGAGAAAATATGTCCTAATATATTAAACTTCTGAATGCTTACAAGGAGACAGAGAGAGAGAGACAGAGAGAGGGACGTAAGAGGAGGCCTCCTACTTATCTCTGTGCAACAGATTACTTGGCATCTCATAACTGGCTTTTGCCTCCTCTCCTACTGGCTATCCCACCCAATAGACACGTGGTGCATATGCAAAAGAACTTGTATTCATGTGAATGCTCCTAGCATTTGCCATTTGTCTGTAGAGAGACTCTGATGCTCATTGTCTGATAGGGTTGAAAATGAGATAATTTGACTTTAATCTACTGATATAATGGACTTACAAAAGAAAAGAGAAGGAGTGAGAGAGAAAGAGCAAAAACGAGAGATGAGATTGGCCAAGGAGGAGTGCTGCTCCTCTTTCACCTGGTTGGAGATTGGGCTTAAATCACGCGGGCAGCTTCAGACAGAGAGGGGAGCATCTCGACCAAGTTTAATAGGAAGACAGTTAATAACCCTTTTTTATCCGCACGCACTATCAATCACACCTGTCAGCGCCCTGCTGAATCAAAGCAAAAGTGTTCTTCACAGATGACTGATTAGAAACGCAAAATCACAAGATCCATCTTCATGGTCACTTTTATTATAGTCATTTTTAAACTGACAGCAACCTGCTCGGTTTCAGAACACTGCGCATGGCAAGAGATTGTCTCTTGCAGCAAGACAGAATGAAAAGATGCTAGAATGGGAGAAAGAAAGAGTGAGGAGGGGGGGGTATTGTCTGAGGGGAGTGGAGTGCATCCTATGCATTTGTTTTTCACAGATATGCTAAAAATACATATTTGTATTGCACACCTTCCTCACACAGGATATATATCCTGTACAAATAATACATATGTATGTGTTATTTACCAGAGTGCAGCAAAAGGGGTGGATCACACTTAGACCCACATGAGATCCAGACTGCACCACTACTTAAGCATGTCTAAGGTACTTTATACAGGCAAAGAAAAAATAAGTACAAATAAAAAATAAAACAAATTGCGAAAGGCATCCCCATCCAGCAAGAAAACAGCTTGTGTGATTTTTTTTCCCCAGCATTTTTCGGAGGGTGTGTACATATTAAATGTCACAGTCAAATAATCAAGACACAATCAGACAGGGCAGATTGCTGCATTGAATGGGGAATGCTGTAGTAAGTGCAGAGAAAAGGAGAGAGCACTTTCTCCTCTGTCTTCCCTTGGCTCCTGGGGCTTAGTGATATGCTAATCGTAATTGACATCAATCTAGAAATCAGTGGAGGTTACATGTGTCTTAGGTTATATTTATATCCACAGGAGAAAACAAAAGAAACTGGGTCATGCAAAACAAGCAAATGCATTTTTTTTCTATCACAGAGAGACCTGGAGAACAGACAAGCTGCCATATTTAATATGCTGCAGAAACAACTGATTGAGCAGCTTGTCAAAATATTAAAGCTCAGACATGAAAGCTTAAAAAAGCCTTTTGCACAGATTACTCTATTTAACAAATGGTTTCTTTGTTCAACTGCCTTTGACTTATTTACCCGTGCCAGGCATCTACAGACAACAGACAACTGGTCTTTATTTCTATTCCATGTAGTAAGAAACATTAACATCTATAGTTTGTTTATGAACAATGCAGATGATACATGAAATCACAAACTGTCAAACTGAAACCACAACAACAACAACAAAACAAGGCCAAGCATAGATATTTTAAAAATATGGATCACATTGAAATGTTTTTAAACACAACATAAGACAAAAGACCAAGACGGCTAACACTGCATTTTGGGTATGTGGTCATGTATGTGATTATATATTTCAGTGATGATCCTGTGTGTGTGTGTGTGTGTGTGTGTGTATGTGTGTTTGTGTCTGTGTGTGAAATGTTGACCCTGTGCTTTGTTTGACAGTGCCTGAGTCTGTGTGTGTGTGTGTGTGTATATATATATGTGTATGTGTGTGAGACGTTACTAAAATGTCTGAGGCAGCCCTCTTTCTCTAAACGAATGCACATGATTGCCTGTCAGATCAGGGGAACCTGGATGACCTGGTGGTTTTGATTATCTTGCTGACATTAAAAAGCAGCTCTCAGAACCCTGGGAAGTTGCTGTAAAATAGAAATCTCCCCCATGAACATATGTGCTTCCATGCACACAGAAACACGCACACGCACGCACACAAACACACAGATACACATGCACATAGACACAGACACAAATACACACAAATGCAACCCCCTCCTCCACAAACACACACACATATTATGTAAATCAATAGAGATAAACACACACACACACACACTCACACACACACACGCACACACACAGAGAATCATGCAGGCCAAATACCAAGAGTGCGTGTGTATATATATATATATATATACGTGTGTGTATGTGTGTACGTGTGTACGAAACACAAACACACAGTTTAATGTAAACACATATGGTACAAATGTAACCGAGACAAGATACAGAAGACCACATTTTTCGTTTCCTTAAACTCTCCCAGCAGACTTATAGCGTTTTCCATTTCCTGCACACCCACACAGATAGCACAGTCGGCAACATTAGCCTCACTGCAAGACCAACAGGAAACATAAACGGATGTCTTTGGCGCATGACTCGTCTAAAGCATTTGAGCGAGCAATCAAACATCACTGCAGTGTGTTTTACGTCGGGCCGGAATGATGACAAGTGCTAACTAGCATGAAATTCCCCAAAGATTGAATGTCCTATGAGCAGCCCGTTGTGTCTCCCCTTCCATGGCAGGGGGGAGCACATGAACGGCAGATAAATCCAGAGGAACCAAGCCGCAACGCTAGCTGAGGGGCAAACCAAGACAAACAGCACATCAAACCATAGCCTGGAAAGCCTTCTTTTTATCCTGCCGGCATTAAACCCCAGACACACACACACACACACACACACACACACACATACAAACACACACACACACACACACACACACACACACACTAACATACACAGAGAGAGAGAGAGAGAGGGGGGGGGGGGGATAGAAAGAGCATGTGTGTATGCATGTGTTGGGAGGGGAGTGTGTTTGATAAAAAAGGGAGGAAGAGAGGTTAGTGAGTGTGTGTATGTGTGTGAAAGAGAGTGTGAGAGAGAGATGTTTGTGTGTATGTGTGTGTGTGAGAGAGAGATGTTTGTGTGTGTGTGTGTGTGTGTGTGTGTGCATGTGTGTGTGTGTGTGTGTGTGTGTGTGAGAGAGAGAGAGAGAGAGA
>JAGFZM010000008.1:1455348-1467330 GCA_017657215.1 Limnothrissa miodon | reverse complement strand
CACACACCTGCCTTTGTGCAGCCTCTGTCTGGAGCAGCTATTCCTGTGCTTTCCTTCTCTTCTTCCCTCTCCGTTCCTCTCCTCTAGCCTCCCCTCTCCAGTCTCCAGTGGTGGGGGTTGTCTCCCCTGGATGTCGGGGCGGAAGGCTGATCTCGGCACACAGGGACGTGGGTGAAAAACGCAGGGCTAGCTAGTTCCAGGTAGCGCCAGGGTGCTGGTGTTCCGGTCAGGGGAACAACGGGGAGCGGGACGAGGTGCGGCCGTGGGTATGTGTGTGTGGGGGGGAGGCAGGCGAACGACGACGAGCAGGCCAGACTGGATAAGTTTCAGTGAGTCGACGAGTCCTGGGGTTCACGCGGCAAAGCTCCCCCCTTGGTGCTCTTTAAAAGAGGAAAAAAAAGAGAGAGGGGAGAGAGGGGATGAGGAAAAGGCAAGGAAGCACAGGTCATGTAAAATGCATAAGCTGCATTTAAAAATAATTTAATTCCAGAGCCGAGAGACGCTCATCTCCTGCCACTGAGGAGCCGGCAGAGGAGGGAGGGAGGTTTTTTTTTTTCTCTCCCGTGAATGCACCTTTTGTGACAGCCTACATTTCAGCCTCGGAGCACACGAAAATGAAAACTTCTTGTTTATGAGCAAAGCAAATACATAAATAACGTCCACTGCAAAAAAAAAAAGAAAAATCTAAAAAAATAATAATGATAAAATAAACAAAACAGAGTATTAGTCAGGGTGAGGAGCCAAAAAAAAGCTCAAAAGTGACTAATAATGTACAACCAAACATTTTCTGCTAATGTTAGTTACACCACATCCCCTGCCAGACTTGTGCAATTTATACTTCATACTTCATACTTCATCTTTGCATTTGCTCCATAAAACCTGCCAGTGGAGAAATGGTGTGCATTCACAGATGACACTCAGGTAAGGGACAGTGGCTGTCTTTGGTGTATTTTCTGGATAGTACACAGGGTCAGTATCAGAGCAACGGGTGCTAGCTGAGCTAGTAATGAGGTAATGAGGCTTTGTCTTCGGCTTAGCAGAACAGTCCTTCCACTACTGCATCAACCAGCACGTTATAAAATTCAGATTTTTTTTTCAAAGCCTGTGTTTCTCATAGTACTGTTACAGACCACGATTATGTTATACTTTTGACCTTTTTGCAAAAAAAGGCCTTTAACATCATAATACAATCCATTTTAAAGTAGAAAGACGGAATGCAAGATGCCTCATTCAGTGCATTACAACTCTTACTTTGCCAAGTAAAAGCTCTTCTGTTCTTTATTTTCACTTCATGTTCTAAAATAAAGGGGCCTTTGTTGTCTGCCTGATTGAACATAATCAAAAACATGCTGTGCTGCAAAACATTATTTTTGAAAACTCTTTTTCATACTAAAGTTCAAATTAAATACAACACAACAGCACTGATTTGCATGTTTACATCAACTGTGTGCACACACATGCCCACACACACAAACAATAACAGGCATGCACGCACACACACACTCACACACACACACACACACACACACACACACACACACACACACACACACACACAAACACACACACTTTCTCTCTTTCACATACACACACACACACACACAAACACTTCAAGCCTTGTGTAAACACACGCACAAACAGCTTTATGTTGAGCAGGAGCAAAACAAAATGGTGAAAAAAAAACAGCCAAAGAATTTAACATGATCATAACACCAGAAATATGCCTGTTGCCTTTAATGACAAGCATATGACACAGCACAATACCTTACATTGTGGGTTATTGACCACAGCAAGACCATGTATTTAGACCCCACCTCCCCCTCAACCACCCCCACACCACCCCTTAAACAACTGCGTGTAAATTGCGCGTACAAAGTCATTGGAAGCGATTCCTCAGGACAACCTGTGAGGAAGGCTACCTGCTGACTGCAAGGGGGTAATCAATAACAGGAAATGGAGGCAAGCATGAGGCAAGGAGCCTTGCGAGCTGTTAGCGCTGATAAAAGCCGCCATGTCAATATTTGGGGAATAACACGGGAGTGGGATAATAGACAAAGGAGGAGAGTGAATGGCGCTGTGTGTTCAAACAGGGCGCCCAAATGAATGCACTAGAGCCCAGCTGCTGCCTGGGGGTGAGAGTCCAGCGTTATTTACAGCAGGTAATGCCAAACTATAGTAAAATCAATGGGCTCGGCCTGGCAAGGAGAGTGACAGCACTTCAGCAACTCTGAGAGCGGAATGGTGGGGAGGTGAGCATTCCGGCTGCCGTGTTCAGCATTCTGCATTCCTCTTCCCTTCCTGCTCACTCCTCCTGAGTATGCAGGGAAAAGGGGATGCCTCGTCCTCGGGCTTTCATGGAATGATAGAGGAGTTGGGGGGGATCAACAGGAATTCTTTAGGGGAAATTGGGATTGGAGGAGTATGCTCCCCCCTCCCCTTTGAAGTACCAAACCAATATGAATTCAGTGTGTTTAAGAGGATTTTTACAACAAAAGCAATCACATCAAGTATCTCACAGATTTTATTTAGTTTTCATTTATTGGTGTGGCAAGGTGGTGATTACTCTGAAATGCCTTCAACATAAGAAAATGTATTTTTGAGGTATTTTTAAAATGTCATGCTGCAAATTAATTCCTGAATGCTTCATCATCCAGCATCAGAGTGCAGTTTGCCTTCACCTGCCTGGCTGATTGGCACAATTTGTTCGGCTGATTTAATCACTTTAAAATTGCAGACTCTTCCTGTTTAATTTCACTGTTATAAATTACATTTCAAGACAGAACATCCTAATGTTACTTTTGACAAAAAAAAATGTGATGTAATTAAATGTTATTTATAAATATACTGGTTTGGTGTCACTCAGTGTAACTTGTTCCTGATTTGTCTTTTTCATGCTGCCAGAGGCCTAGACAGTATAAATGCTATTTAAGAGTTTCAATGCAGGATAATTTGAAACCTACTATAAACCTTTAAAAGTCAGTCCTGGATCGTGTGGTGTGAGGAGGGTTTAAGAGCTGCTTAAAGAACAAAAACAAAAAGCTACACCAAGACTGCATTGTGTCCATTTATGAACATTTCTGGTCAGCAAGCCCCATTCAGTAAAGTGTGTATGATAAGTGAATAGTATAAAACAGACCTTTGTTAGAGCCTAGCTAGTTTAGTGAGCTACATCCTGTGTATGTTCCTGGTGAGCTAGCTGTGTGCTAGCTGATGGCAAGTAAAATAGCACAGATTAAAGCTGACTTCCACTTGTGGTGAGCGAGGGCGCCCTGACTTGCTCACAGTAAACGTGCGAGTGCAGTCCATGGTTGTCAGCGTGTCCTGGTCTGGTTGTGAAACAGCTGTAATGTCTGGGAGCATCGTAAAGTCAAGCACAGAGCCTCTGGTGTGGCGGTGGCACGCCGGCGAGGGTTAGAGGCTCCCCTGCTGCGTGGCACAGTGCTGATGCTGATCCTCCAAGAGTTCGCCCGAGAGCCCAGCACTGCGCCGCCTGCTTTTCCCATCCCATCTCGTCCGTCCGCCGTACGAGAACAAGGGCCGGAGGGGCCCTTTAATATTCGAGGCGGTGAATTCCTGCTACGCACATTGCCGCCACGGCCCCACGGCTGCGCCCGGCAACGCCACCGTACCAAGCTGGCCAGCGGGAGTGTTGGCATCGCTTCAGCCAGCTCTTCATCCTCTTGCTTTTATGAGCTCCACGAGGGAAGGGGGGTGGGATGGCACATTGAGGAAAATCTTACCCCAGAAATTAAATAGGGCTAAGTGCTCACAGTATGAGGTTCCACCTCACAACATGTTCTAAGGCACGAGAATGCGGCATGTACTATTCATGGAAGCGGGCGGACACAATAAACCTACACACAGGCTCAGATATAACAACCTGTATTGTCTAGCTCTTAAGGATAATATTCTAACTACCAGTAGACGACAGGACTTTGATATTCTATGCTCTTCAACCTCCGTCTACTGCATTATCAATAACAACTCAATCTTGTGTTAACTGAATGCTCTGTTGTAGGCTGCAGATTAGTTACAACAAGAGCAATTCAATGTGGGACCCAATACACATTATATCCTGGAAAAATTGGCCAGTAATTCAGTACTTAGAATGTGGGCACTCAGCGTCAGCACAAGATATTCAACCAGTTCAGATCCTTATAGTGTGGACCTGTTAGAATTAGAACGAGAAAAGATTCCATAGCTTTTCTGTGTGTTTTCTTACAGCTCTCAGCCTTTGGATATTGAGACAGGGTCTGAATAGTTGTTCTGAGGTGCATTCAATGTTTCACTGTGTGGGTGTGGGTGTGTGTATGTGTGTGTGGGTGTGTGTGTATGTGTGTGTGTGTGTGGGTGAGAAAGAGGGGGTTAAAGAGGCTGTGTGCTGAAGGTTTAACTGTCATTGTGTGACGGACTGGACATGTGGCTGCTGTTGCAGGCTGTTGTTAGGGCCATGTGCCCACGTCGCTGTTGTCATGTTGTCTATTTGCATGACTAGCTGCTCGTCAGGGACCGCAGGGGGTGGGGCGGGGTGAGATGGGGAGGAGGCTGGGGGTGGCATGAGGACCGGTCATTCCAGAAGCAGACAGGCTGTCCGACGTGACGAGATCTGACACCAGGCAGTGCAACTCTACCTCGCTGACCAGGTGGGGAGAGGAGGACAGGACATCATCCACAGAGGTCACCCTGGCAGATAGGAACGTGAAGAAACACACTTCACTAGGCACACCGCCGACTAACAAGACAGGCATTAAAATACTCTGTCTAAAACCATTTTTCTGGATGGTTCATAGAGATGAGGTGAAGCTAGCTGTTTTGAGCTCACGTAAACAGCTTTTAAAACACATTTCAAGCTTTAAAGAGCACATTCAGGAAAAATCTGAAGTGAAGATGCACACACGCCGGTTCATCACTAATATTATAAGATTTGATCACACCTTAAAGTAGGACACTCTCAGAGTTTTTTCATATATATACAGTTCTTTATAAAATAAATCAATTTATAGCTATACTAATGTATTAACATCCAAATAGAGCCGTGTGCAAAATGGGTGGAAGGCATCTGTCATGTGAATTTAGCTTGCATCTCTCAGATGATGCACGTTTGGCTCCATTCACGAGCTGTGAATTCTCCTCTTTCCCTATCCCTGATTTAACACTCACAGGAGAACAGTTCAATTGGATTGCAATGGCCTGTTAGGACCCCTTTGATTCCTCTGGCTCTTAAAGAAGAAGAGGAATATTTCTTATAGCCCCTGTCATGGCATTCTCCACCTATGGAATAGATGGCTCCTCCAGCCACCCTCATTACACATTCATGGCTATTCTTGAAATGCATGGGCTAGGGCTACTTATTTATTTATTTAATTTTCTAAGAGAACACTTTTCATAAAGTTCATAACTGCACACGATGGGTACCCTCTGTGGCTCCGTTCAAAGCTTATTCTAGGCCAGAAGCCTTTCAGGTAGCCATTGATCCACAGTTTTTATAGGCATACAGATTTGGGCTGCTTTTAATAAAAGATTCATAGGCTGACAGAGAGCGTTAAAGGTACATGCTGTTTTCTTGCAAAACAAAGAACAGCTGATGTTATCGCCTCCTAGTAGCAAATTAACAATTTGTTGCACCTTTCCTTTCCAAAACTCTGTCAGGAGATTCTTCTCACAGACTGAGACTTTGAAGTTCACTGGTAGGCATGGACACATTGTTTGTGCTCGTACGTTCACTGTACGCCTGTGTTCAAAGCTTCATTACAAGCCTGTAAAACGCGTTGGTGTACACAACACCTTCAAGGTTAAATGGATAAATCAGAGACCGTGTGCTAACAGGCCAACACTAAATGCAACCACATGGGGATCCACATGGGTAATTGATAAACAGACTGCTTTTGTGCTCGTCCACAAACACAAAGGCAGCCTGTGTTTCCACACAATGAATGCAAAGCAATTAACTGATCTAAGGAAGAATTTTATGAAAGACAAACTGCTCATATTTTTGTTTGTTCAAAGGGGCAGAACTCACTTCATGGGACAAGACAAGGACAGTACAAATAGGGTATAGGACGTAGAGTAGAAAAGAAGAGAATTCAGTCACTGTGTGAATAGTGAATCTTTTTAAATATAATTATGTATCCAACAAAAACAGCTGTGAAGACTGCAGTAAAGTTAAGAGGCTATGAAATAGATAAACCTCTGCACGGTTCCCCCGAGCTCGGTTTAGGGTTGTGAAACAACGTATGCTCATTTTTTATGATTGCTATGTCGGGGAAAACTTTTCCCAGAGATACTCTCAAAAGACAAACAACAAGTCGGGGAAGAAAAAGAGAGACAGTGAGAGAGAGAGAGAGAAAGAGAGAGAGAGAGAGAGAGAGAGAGAGAGAGGGGGGGGGGGGGGGAAATGGGGAGAGTGAAAAAAAACACAACATCAATTGTCCATCTTGAGAATGACATGCTTTGTAGCACCACTGTCATATCTCATCCAGCCGAATGAGCAGCACGGCTGTGGGCATGACTGGCTCCTTGACGTCCCTGGGGGAAGGCGCCGTCTTTGGCATCTCTCAGGAGCTGAGCCGGGCTGCTCAGACTTTATGAATTAGTTACTACCTTTGTCCTTTCCTCCGCCTTGCATCTCCGATGAAACTAACACCTGCTAAGATGAAGGTGGAGGCCTGCGAGAGAGGAGCCACCAAATTTGAACGGATTGGCCCCTGAGCTTCCAGATAAAGGTAGTAAAGGTAGAAAAAAAATCTGTTATTGTGAAAAAAAGTTTTTTGCTTGCATTCGCAAATGAAAGGCAGCTGCATTCTCACTTTACCCTCCTCTTATTGCAACGGAGTTGGGGTGGAATGGGGAGTTCAGGCTCTTTTGTGACCATTTGCTAAGCCTAAAACACTAAGGGGGGAAACAGCAGTTTTTACTGTGTACGCCTGAATGTTAAACTTATATTTAATGTATGACATTTCACACAAATCACCCGGCCAAAGACATGACCCAGGGGTATTTTTGCAGATTGCTTTTTCAGTACCCCTGCAACTGTGGAATTATTCTTCCTGAAGAAACCCTTTGAGCAGGGCGAGGTGATCACCCTAGACGGCCACGGCCATCCTGATCTGGAACAGCTCGGAGAAAGTGATATCATGATCGCAGAGCCATGCTAAATTGAAAACATCTTGCCGGCTGGAGGCTGTATAAAATAACCATACATTATATGTATAGTGGAACAGCCCAAGTGGGTAGCACTACAATTATACTGTTGTGCTCAACAGGCCTACTTTTTTTTCTCTCAGCTCCCCTTCATCTTTATGCAAACACTTTGTGGCAAGGTAAAATGTTACAGCTTGTGCAGCATATTTTGCATGAATGTATTGCATTTTACTATTTATGATAAGACATACCAAAGAGCTATTTCATAGCAAGCAGTCCAATCATGTGCTGCTGGCAGGGAACTGACAAGCAAAAAGGAATCGCTGATTTCTGTATGTTTTCTCATTACAGTTAACTCACATTCACCATAGAATGTTTGGAGTAACAGCAATTAGAGAACAACTATTTTTCTGTTTATTTGATTTTATTGAAAACACAGTTTTTGTTTATTTGTATATATTTACAATACTGTGGTATATACACCGGGTAAGCCTTGCAACTGAGAGTGGAGCAGGCTCACTGAAATTTTAAATTACTGGCGAAACAACGAATTCACAGAGATATTTGTTCCATCTGTGGGTTATTCATCTGGTGGGGAGATATTTTCAAAATTTGGACCAGACGTGCCTTGCCACTGCCATGCCTGGTATTCTCCTCTTTCAAGGTCAGACTGTCACTGACACTTTAGCTGTAAAGAGACACAGTCGCTTTACAGAACCATATCTCCTCTTCTCCACTGTTCATCCATTCCCTAATAAAGTGTACATAATTACTAGTTCTCGTAATACAGGCGATATTATGAGTGACCACTGCTGCAATTGAATAAGGAAGGCGGGGAAGATGAAAGAACACTATGTCTTAGCTGTGTAGTGTGTACACTCCATTTGCAACTATAGTCAACAGAATAATTAGCAGTTTCCCCTAAGGCTTGGGTTTAAAAAAAAAAAAAAAAAAACTAATTGGAACTCAGCAGGGATACACCATTAATTAAAAATACATGAGATTTTCTTAAACAATAAAAAACACAGGAATAATATGTTTGCTTTTCTACAGTCTCTGTTTACTATACCCCATGCCGATTCTTTATGGCAACTGTCACAACAAGAAATCTACAATCATTTATTTTGCTCCTTCATCATTTTTTGAAACTTAAGCTTGTATATAATGGACTGTGTGTGAAGTGTGACAAAAGGGATCATATCAAATTGGGGGCAGACGCCCTTTTGCCAATTTGTGAGACAGACCTTCGGGGTTCTAAGATGGCCAATTACCCTTCCTTCTGACAGCATGTTTCTGGAGCTATTAAAAGCAGGCACTGCCAGCCCTGCGTTGGCTAACGCAGCACAGCGGCCTAATTCACATTGAGAAGGAGTTGCTGCTGGACCGGGCTTGGCCCCGTCCGCTTTGACCCCTGGGCCTTTCAGCTCACCCTCCCCGTGTCCTTAGGGAGCACCCTCCTAGACACACCCCGCACACACACACACACACACACACACACACACACACACACACACACTCCTGACCCTGAGGAAGGAGTGGGGAGGCGCCCTGCTTAGCCAGTCAGTACTACCAGGCCACCCTTGTGTTTCTCCTTCTGCCGGAGTCACTTAAGCCACTTGCTGCGGCGGCCAAGTTCAAGGATATCCTAAATTGGGTGACTTCAGGTCAACTCCACAGACCTTACGGTCTCCTGCCGCCAGCTGACATCCACAGACCCTGTTCTGGCACACACTGACACTGGGGTGCGTGGGTGGCTGGCTGTGTTTGAGATGGGGAGGGGACCACAAATGCATGTCTCCTCATAAGAATATATTACATTTGGCTTTGGTGGTTCTGCCTTGTTGCAAATTTCTGCTGCCTAAATGAAAAAAAAAAATCCTGCTTTTTCTTCATCTTGCTGACAGTGGATAAAATGCATTACGTCTCTACTGGTCTCTGTGTTGATGCATCGTGACATCATATGTCAAGCTGGGTGCGTGCTTGGGACGGAGACTGGATAGCCGTGACACACAACCTGAATCTGTCGGCATCGGAATAGGGAAAGGAAAACACTTCCCTCCCCAAGCAAAAACATTCAATTAATTCGCATTGTGCCAAATGCATTCAGGACAGGGAGCTCTCTTCCAGAATATAAGGCAGGTGAAGTCACACAAATAACCACACACGTCAAACAAATGCCTCCACCATTTCAGATTACTCTGTCTTGCTTCTGTCATTAAATTAAAAAGTAAGCCCAGTAAATAAACAAAAACATTATCTTCCTCTCCATCTTTACAGCCTTACCCCATCCAAGTTTGTGTGTTTGTTTTTTTCCTGACTAATTACATTCTGATCCATGTTTTTCTGTATCTGACACAAGGTCCTCGACTCCGTGAAATGAAAAATAATCATTTGGAATGCTAATGAGCTGAACTATTTATTGCAGTCCTCTTCCTTGTGGAGTTTTAAATTAAAATCATATGAAAATTAATTCCAAAGTTAATTTTAGTGACTGATAATTTCCTCTAAATAGGGTTGGCTAATTTCATCCGTTATCTGCATAAAATCAAATACACACGTTTGATCTCAGACTGGTGCTAATGAACGAGCGCATTTTTAATTACAAACACTAAATTAACTCTCGATCAACACACAGGAGTCAGCATTTTTCACTCTCACAGGTTTTTTTTCCATCCAACTCTTAATTTGTTTTTCCATAAAAAACCCATGAGATTAGCCCTGAATGTCCTTCATGTTTGTGACAGTCAAGCAAGGATAAACTTGTGCCTGTAAGCCTATATTATTACGCAAACAGCATCCTGGCAGAGGACAACATTCTTTTCCTCCTTTTTCATTAAATATCACTTTGGACTCTTTTAAATGCAGCTCCGTATTATGCTATCTTTATCACAAAGAACCAGCAGGGATTCACACCAGACCATTATGTAAAACTATGGATTATGTTAAAACTATATGAATACTGCTGTATGCAAGCGTGCACGCGCGTGTGTGTTGCTGTCCGTCCGTCTCTGCGCACGTCCATCTATCTTACCATCTATGTGTCTATCAGCAGGCAAGTATGTCAGAAGAGGGGGAAATAAATGTACCCCCCTACCCAGTTAAATAATGCACATACATTTCCATACATTGAGGGGGGAACTTAAAGGGGCTTAAACCCATTTTCTCCAACATACCCCAAACACCAGCAGGGGAAAAAGATGAATGTGTCTGTCCATTTTTTCAGCTGGAGCTGAAAATCTCCCCATCGCTATATTTATCTTCATAAAAAGGGGTGCCACGGACTCGGCTGGCTACTACATCAAACCTCAGTCGCACATGCTTAATCCTCAAAGTGCATTATCATAAGGCTTCAATGAACACTGGGCCTGGATGCCCGGCAACATTGTCTTCTGTGCAGGACAGGGGAGAGATCTTGCTTATGCATTTCTTTTCCTCACCAATACCACGAGTGCTATAAACTACTCTGTTAATTTTTATGCCGCGACTATGCATTCGGCTGAGCTATTTACAGCTTTCCGTTTGGTCTCATTTTCAAAGCAGCAGCTGTGATTTCCCAGAAATGTTCTTTCCACCTAAATGTGGCTTTTACTGTAAAGATAAAAAATGTGTCTTTCATTTTGGAAGGGAATGAGAGAGAGAAAGGGAGAGAGGGAGAGAGAGAGAGAGAGAGAGAGAGAGAGAGAGAGAGACAGAGAAGAGCCACCCGAGATATTAATAGACAAGGCAAAGTTTTACTTACCAAAAAAGTATTTGGCTTTAGAAAAGTTCCATTTTGTTCTCTGTAGGCCTCAACCAGGGAGCCCTGGGGACCGGTGCATATTTTCTGAGATGAAATATTTGTACCTACGCTGCCTGAACAGCCAAAGAGGAGCGAGTGAGGAGCTCAGTCTCATTAGAATTTCAGGGAAGCTTTCGGCTTCTTTTTTATTTTTTTTTGGAGAGGGGCACAGATACCCCACATCTTCATAAACACCCACACCCACACACATACACTCACACTCGCTTGACACACACACACATACACACACACAAATACCTCTTCAAAATAGATTGTGTTACATAGAGATACAGAGGGTGGTGGCTCTACTCATTCAGACCATAGAGAATAAAAAGATATTGTAGACTGAAAGATAGATAGATAGATAGATAGATAGATAGATAGATAGATCGATTGATAGATAGATAGAGAGATAGAGAGAGAGAGAAAGAGAGAGGGAGAGAGGGAGGGGGGGTGGAGACAGAGAGTCAACCTGCCAATTCATCAACCAATTTCTATTGGTTAGCTTTTCCAAAACACATTAAAACATACACACACACATACACATGTTGGATGATGACAGTGTGGGAATAGCTCTGGGTATGTGTAGCAACACTTGCGTGTTCCAACAGAGCAAAGCATGGTGGAATCTGTGCTTGCGTGCTAATGTGAAATAAAGGGCCCAGTGGGAACAGAATTACACTCGTCTCCCACTGAAAGTGGACCTGACCAGAGAAGCCTGTTGTCAGAAAGACAGTGGACAGAACCGTAACAGCAACACTACTGCTGACTTTTGCCCCCTCTTTTCTCATCCTCTATCACTTCTTTCTCCGACTGCCTTTTCTCTGCTTCTCTGCCGTTCTTTTTGTCATTCGCTTTCCCTTTTCACTCTCCCACTAACTTTGTCTGTTATTCTTCCAGTTTTCACAAACTTGTCTATGGCATCTACTCTCTCTTTCACTCTTCCCCTTTTTTGTCCCTCCTTACACCCTCTACCATTCCTCCTCCCTCTCTCTTCCTCTTTCTCTCTCTCTCTTCCTCTTTCTCTCTCTCTCTCTCTCTCTCTCTCTCTCTCTCTCTCTCTC
>JAGFZM010000008.1:1435811-1451709 GCA_017657215.1 Limnothrissa miodon | reverse complement strand
ACACACACACACACACACACACACACACACACACACACACACGCATAAGGCTGTACTTTTCAGGGGGTTGCAATTAATGTCATTTTGTTAATTTCTCTCCAAATAACAAAACTTAGACGGTTGGAGGGGAGGGGTGAGGGGTATTTACCATCAAAATTGGAATGAGCCTAATCTTGTAATTGAGTTTGAACCGTTTGGTTTGACCAAGTCTGGCCTGTTCGCTCAGACAGAGTTCTGCCTGTGCTGCAGTTGGCATTTTGAAATAATAACCTCCAGGTGGTTTCATGAGCTGCTGGGATCAAAGTCAGCAGGGATACATAATAAATGCACTGCAGTCTGGTTAAGGCAATCCGTAATTACTGACTGGGTTTCAGTGACTGCAAATTAAATTACCATTTAAAAGAAAGACTCCGACCAGGAGTGAGCAAGATAAGGTTTCAGGTATTGATTTTTAAACCGATACCATAATGCACTTTGTGCTTTTATAATTTTGAACAAAACGTCCATTTGCAAAGTCATAATAATGCAATAAGTAGCCCCTGTCATTAAGGTGTCAAAAACAACATTTGTCTTCTCTAATTCCATAAAGACAAAACACTCAAGGCAGACAAATTTCTCTGATGCTGATGATTATAACTAGTGAAGAAAGATGTCTGAGCAAACTAGTCAAAATTGTGATAGCTCAAATGCATTACTACAGAAAGAAACTAACAAAAAAAAATCTTAAAATCAACACAAACTACCAAATAGTTGTGCAAATGTCACACTTGTACAGTAAAATAAATATGAAACAAAGAAAATAATGCAAGCTAAATAATGGTTTAAAAAAAAAAAAAACCTAACTGTGTTTTGACTTCAGATTCTGCCTCCTCATAATGGAGAACTGCCCCCCCCCCCCCCAGTCTCTCTCTCTCTATCTTTCTCTGTCTTTCTGTCTTTCAGTCTGTCTCTCTCCCTTTTCTCTTCATATAGCACCACAAACCACAGGCTGTTGAAGGCAGCTTAGAGATCCCTTACATCTGGAGGAGCCATAATTCATGGGATTTCTCCTGACAGCCGTGACAGGCGCAGAGGCAGCCAGAAACAACTGTCTCCTATGTTGTGCTATTTGCAAAGAGTGGGGAGAGGAGGAGCCGGCACAGGCCCTACATCCTCCTGCAGCAGATGCAGAGCAGAGGAAGCTCTTTCATTCCCTGCCAGTTGCCTACACCAGCACAGACACCCCCCTAAATATTATATAGACAGTAGCGATTACTTCCAAACAGAAATTCCTGGTCTTCAGCTAAGCTGCGAAGCACATGAGGGCCCATTGTCTCAGACGGCGGGGTCACAGTGCACCCGGAGCCCCCAAACCCTACCACCACCACCACCCCCCGCCACACCTCCCCCAACCCAGTTATTCATGTGAGGATTTTTCACACGTTAAGGTTGAGATTTACGACCGCGGCTGCAGCCTCCGAAGCCAGTGAATGAATATGATACCGCGATGCCATCTTCTGAGGGGGGGATTGTTTTTATTTGTGAAATTTATACAGGGATCAGCCATGGTGCAGAGTGGAGGACAGGGAAAAGAATAGCCGACAGAGAGAATGAAGGGAAAGGGAGAGAGAGAGAGAGAGAGAGAGAGAGAGAGAGAGAGACAGAGAGTAAGGACCCATTACTGTGGCGAAACAGTCAGATCTGACTACCACACACCTGCGTGTTCATGATTTTGAGAAGCAAGCTAAATATCACCAAAACAACCCCTAAAAAACCCAAGCAAACAAATGGAGCGAACATTGATTTGGTTCTGTGGGTTTGGGCTCTAATACAGGAGAGGACACCCCAGCACTTCAAGCCACGTAGCCAGTTCATATGAAAACAATTCCTTTTTTAAGATGCATATGATGTTTCAAGGTTTTATGAACATGAGAGAAGAGAAAGTGAAAAGAAGAATAAAACCTGAGAACGAGAGAGAGAGAGAGAGAGAGAGAGTGCAAGAGAGCAAGCGGTAGTATTTCCCTTACCCTCTTCTTACCCAGACACACACACATACACACACACACACACACACTGGCCTACACACATACACACACACACACACACACACGGCTGTGGGCAGGAGTGTGACCCCCGGGCCATGAAGGTTTAAAGAGAATCCTGAGTGTCTGTTCCAGGGAGGACACAGTACATTGACCACGGCATCAGTAGTGAAACGACTTCACCATAGATATAGAAGAGTAGAGTGAGACAGAGAGAGACTGTGGCCCAAAGAATGGTTCCGCGCACTGTATATGGGTAACAAAAAAGAAAGCAAAAAGTGTGCAAAAATTCATGAATAAGAGACAGAATAAGAGAACATTTTGCGTAGGGCAAAAGTAAATTCACTCTTGAAATTATACTAACATAGTGTGCTCCATTGTGTGTTTGATTAAATGTTTTTGGCCATAATACTTGACATGAGAGTTTTCATACTTTTGCAATTTATCAATATATTATTCAAAAAGTAGGCATCCATATAATTTATACAGACAGTATAATAACAGAGCAGCATACATGTTTAATTACCAAAATGAAGAATTGTACACAATATGTCATTACATAACATCAATAATATTTTAAACTTTCATCTGATTTCAAATCCCAAGGTAATTATTTTAGCAGCATTTATGATTGTCAGTACAGGCAATAATGAAACAAAACTTAATTACCATTCATGTGAACACCCACTCACACACAATCACACCCATCTATCACAAATGCTGTTAACTGGCAGATTACTCACTGTTGAGTAATACACTTTTGTATGCATTCAAACTACTTTTACAGTAAACAATACTGTGTAACATCTTTTTAAAAGTGACTTCAGTGATTTTTCACAATTCTGCACACACACACTCTCTCTTTCTCACTCTCTTATACAATTCTGCAAACTGCAGCTCTCTCTCTCTCTCTCTCTCTCTCTCTATCTCTCTCTCTCTTTCCCTATTTATACTTTAGACCTGTTGCTATACAGTGTATCTGATACAGTAAACGAGCAGGTATAAACCATCATATTCCGCATACAACAAAATGCATTTCTCTGTGTTAGGAAGTTGTGCACATTGCCAGGTAATGGTTATGACTAGTGGATCGCACAGATGAAAATGTTCCAGCCGACTACAAACAGCATAGATTACAGTCACTTCTTCAAAGCCTGTGTCTGTGTTTGCTTTCACATGTATTCCTATGCTGTATTCTTTACTTGTCAAAAATATCAACCTTTTGTTTTGTTGAGAATATGCCTCATAAAGGGTGACTGCAGCCCCGTCTCCATATCCTGTATGTGATGTGGGATCAGGTTTGATGTACTTGCAGGAGAGCAAAAGGAATTTAAGAAGCAGATCTTTCTGAAGATCAACCCTGGCACAAACTAATGAGAGTGACAGCCAAGAACAAATACATCTTCCTGAAATGTTGCCTATTGACTTACGCTGCAAAAATACAAAGGATGCAACAAGAACAATACCAACAGGCCTTTAAAAAGATATGACAGTTCTAAACAGAGGTGTATTGTTTTGTGTCTCAACATGACATTACCCTTTGCAAGAACGTAAACTTCTCTCCGCTTTTTATTTTATTTTTTTTAAAGACGGAGTGTCTCTCTGATCACTACAAAGATCCTTGAGGCACACATGCCTACGTTTGTCCTCCCAAAAACGTAAATTCAGCACAGAGTGTCGTGCATGCAAATGGGACGAGTCGTGTTGACTTTCCCCTTTGTGATAAAATATCGGTTTTAATTCGGTGCCGCCAAAAAGCATGGATGTGCTTTTTTCTGACAAAAAAACAGCTCTTGAGAGTACCCAGATGGCTGATGTGAATGGATACACACACGCACACACACACTCTTTTTGATTGAGTCAATTTCCCTCCCCGGACATGCAGGCCTGTGCCTCACGCTACCAACAGCTGGCGGCTACCGATGCAAAATGAAATAGGGGAAAAGAAGAAGGGAAAAAAGGTATTTCCGCAACTCAGACATATGCTGCTACTGTTGTGCCTTTTTCACCATCTCTCTCTCTCTCTCTCTCTCTCTCTCTCTCTCTCTCTCTCTCTCTTTCTCCCTCCCTCTGTCTGTCTCTCTCTCTCATTCCTCCAGTTTAATATGTTGGCTCCCATCACACAAATGCACTGTGTCCGCCATAACTCAGCCAAGGCCGTCTCTGCCCACATCAGGAAATGAGGTATGGCACTTCCAAGAAAGACTCTTTCAAATAAAAATGACTAGAATAAATAAATCAACATATGTAATCATATGTAATAGGTTTTCCTTGAAAAAACAGCCGTTCATTAGAATTCAGTTTATGTGCTGTCATACAGACAGAAATAACAGAAATTAGATTAATTATATATGGACATTTGTGTCGCTAACTCTACACATCTAACTGTACATATCTATCTACATATCACTATCAGTAGGTTGCAGTATGATGTGGGGTTATATGAAACGTCTGGATGTATGTTTGTATGCACAGCAGACATTATGTGCACTAAGCATTTGACTTAGATTGAAATCAACAGCCAGCATTGCCTCATTGCAAGAATGGTACTATTCTACATTTGTCTTTTTCTTTCATAAATTCCATCAATGATGGCGAAGTGTGATTGCAATGACTTTTTGGGTGTTGTGTTGAAATGACATCATTAAAAACTACTAAAATCCCTTCTGTGTTGCTGTTTGTGCTTGCATGTGTGCTGTGTGTTTGTGTGTATGTCTCTGTGTGTGTGCGTGTGTGTGTGTGTGAGAGAGAGAGGGGGGAGGGGGGGGTCTGCTGTGTGTGAAAATACAATGCATATTTGAGGGAGAGAGAGAGAGAGAGAGAGAGAGAGAGAGAGAGAGAAAGCGAGGGAGATGGTGATGTTGTGATGTGAAATTGTCTTTGTGGACCTGCTGGGCTAGACATTGTTACCAAGGAGTGTAGATGAGCCTGTGATTTAGACAGCTTGGGGAGAAACAGTCTCCACCTCAGGGGGGTTGGGATGGAGGGGTGCATGGGTGTGTGTATCTGTGTGTGTGTGTGTGTGTGTGTGTGTGTGTGTGTGTAGTGATAGTGTAAAGGGGGGGTGCGCAAACAGGGTCTCGTCCACCGAAGGCACCATTAGGACAAAATCACCCAAATGAAAATAGCCCATTCCATACACACCTCTTCACAGTTCCAGCTAGTGGCGGGGCATTCTGAGCTGTCAAATTGTTATGCATTATAATAACGCAGAGTGCTTCTATTTGGCCTGAGTTTGATTGCCATATTTATTTGCTGAATTATGCTGATCATTATGTATGCCTTTGCCCAGAGTGAGAGAAAAATGGCGCAGTGAGACACAAGATGGCGGGAGGAGAAACGCCTGCGGTAATGTAATGGCCGTATTGTGACTGGAATAGTGAGCATTACTAACCTAACACCAGGACAATGCCAATCAGGGCAGCAAAAGAAAAAGGTCATATAATAATGCTATGGCGTGCACATACGCACACGCACAGGGCCCACCACTCATCATACTACAATTGCCAGCGGGTTGGCACAAGCTGCCAATCACCTCTAGGCTAAATATGTTTATTCGTTATTTTCTGAATGATAACAGTTTTTTTTTATGCTACACAAACCCGGGTGGTACATGTACAGTTGTACAAATGAAAACATACACTTTAGCAGGTGCAGGTGCATGTTTATTTATGTGTGCGTGTTTTATGTCTTTATTTATGTGTGTTTTTAATGTGTGTGTCTATGTGTACGTGTGAGTGTTTACATGGAAGAGTGTGACAACAGGTTTCTCACACCCCAAAAACACACAGTTTCTCAGTAGCGAAAGAGCTTCCCATTATGTCTAGGGTGTGCACATACCCACACACACATACACACACACACAGGCACTTCCGTAAGGCTCACCATGGTGCGGTCCGAGCTTGTCTGACAGGAGAGCCGCACACTGTGGATTAAGACACTCGACACACACTCCGCGCTCCTTCCGTCGTCTCCCGGTGGCGGCGGCTCGCTTGCTCGCCCTGTTCTCGGGCGGTGCGGGTATCGTGACGGCCCCGGATCTCTCTATCTGCCGATGACACATAATTGTCAGCGAGTGTGGAGGAGATCACAGAGGCTGCTGAGAGGATAGGCGAAGCGGCAGAGGCAACGGCAGACACGGCCTTCAAAGTGGCTAATGAAGGGCGAGTTCACAGCGCGCCAGCACCTTAAAGGCCACCCATCCAGCATGGGCGCAAGAGCGGAGGGCTGTAAGGTCAGCTCTCACCACCACATCGCCCCTCCCTCTACCACCCCCCAACACTCCTCTCCTTGCTCTTTTTTTGTTTTATTTTTTTTTTACAATGGTTGACAACGTGATCAGCAGCTGTCATAAGCAGCTGCGTAAGTGTGTGCAGCTGCGCAAGCTCATACTGGTACTCCCCATTACACCTGGGTCACAATAACAACAGTCGCACGCGTCATGAATGCACTGATGCCCTTGTGTCTCTGAATAGGATGATACAGCCATATTCAGTTTCACTGAAGGCCAAGTAATAAAATACCAGAGATTCCTGAGTTGGAGAGTGGTAAGTCTGGTTGACGCATCATGAAAAAACACTACCTTGTAGTGTGGACTAGCATTGTACCACACTTGCCCATGAAGACTTTACAGTATTTCGAGCAAAGCACTAAAGTTCTTGAACACTTTACAAAACTGACACTTACAAAACTGAAACACAAATGCTTCCACTGAAATCGCATTTTCACCTGATCAGTGGCACAGCAAAACGTAGGCCTTCTAGCTTTGTTAAACAATTTCTATACTATGTTTCTATCACAAAATACAAAACAGTAGTTCAAGTCAAAAAGAAAAAATCATTGCTGTTAACACTGAACAAAAGCTCAGGCCCAGTCCCCCTACCTGATTTCCCACAAATCAGTCCAGTTCCCCTTCCTGGTTCTACACAAATTAGTGGAGTGATTTTCATGGTACCTCCAGCACTATGAGGTTTCACAATCACAAACTACTTACAATTCAAAGCATAATTAGAGACAATATGTGCCCGTTAGAGTTTGTAGCAAATAAGCCTCATTGGATGTCAGTGAGTCATTTGCTCAGTCAAAAAAAAACACCAGTCTATGATTACCAAGCCCTGAAACAATCAGTGATGTTCTTGCTTTTGTAATGTAAGACTTGGTGCCTCCGAACTGCCATTGATTTGGTCGTAATTGGGAACACAAAGCACTGTTTAACACAGAGACAGATATCAATCCTCCTCCAACAACCGTGTGTATGTGAGTGTTTGTGTGTGTGTGTGAGGGGGGGGGGAGAGAGAGAGAGAGAGAGAGAGAGAGAGCAAGGGAGTGAGATATCAATCCCCCTCCAACAACCTCTAACATTGATGGACGTCTGATTGGTGACTCACAAAGGTGGTATCCACTGCCGTCCCAAGGCTACAGCATTCCCTTCATGAGCACATTTCTGGATAATTATGGCCCTGTTTCCAATCAAAGCACATCTGCATAGGGAAGAGGATCAGGTTTTTAACTTAACTTCTCTGGCTCTACCAACTGCCTTATTTATGATAATAACTAATTCCTTTTGTGCATGACAGAGTTTTCTGAATGAGCTATTCATTGAATGACAAAGTGCATCATCTTGGTTGCAACATGGAACTGTATTCTATTTGACACCAAGCTATATCCAATGAATCAGCATGCACAGAGCTGATTACCGTAGATGTAATAAGCATGCAGTAGTTCACTTAACATAAACTGCCTCACAAAATAAACATGACAAAATACAAAAGTTAAGTTAGAATGAATTGATTGATTTATTTGTTTTCATTAGAAATAGTTAGTGTTTTAGAAGTTTTTGTGTTATGTTATATACACGAGCCAAACTGTTTCTACTGTTGTTGTTTAGTGATAGATGCAGATGATATAAAAACACCTAATAATATTGCCCATAAAGTGGGCTATTTATAGCATCCACTTCCGATATGCATGTCTGTTAGATCTGCACTAACTGTGTTTATTATTTCCTCTGAATAGAAAAGGCAAATGGTGAGAGAAAGGCTGTATGATTTTATGCTCGCAGACAACCATGATTCTCTTAATCTCCATAAGGCTACAATGTTTCCCAAAATGTCGATGAAATGGCTTTGAATGTCACATAAGCTTATATAATCACCAAAAAAAGTACTTGAAACAGTCATTCCTTCAACCTTAAGCAAGGTTGATTTAGATACTTGGCTACATGTGAACCGAACAGATTAGGCACTTAAGGGTGAGACAATGGCATTATAGATTGTTGCAAGTGTTAAATCAATAGACCTTATAAAGTGAGACGACACCCGCTAGATATTTTAACAGAGACATTGAGAAGGAAAAGGGGGAATTAAGGAAGACTGTCCCAGGCACTAGATGCGGGCTCACGTCACAGTGTGGTCATCATTAAAACGAGAAGAGTGAGCGCTAAGAGACCAGGGATGCCTGTGAGCCCTGAACAGAGCTTCAATTCTGCCTGATTTCCCTTACTTTATTTTAGTTGACAACTAACCCGGGGAGCGTGAGGCCTTTTTTCCAATAGCAAGTCTATATATGCATGCAGACACAGACATACACACACACACACACACACACACACACACACACACACAGACAAGCACGCAAGTGGAAACGAGGAGTCAGGGAAAGACAAGTGAGCGAGTCACGTGTCTATACAGCACTTTTATCTCCCTCCCTTGTAGCTGTAATCTCCCCAAGGGTATCAAAGGAGAGCATAAGCATCACCTCCTGCGTCCGCACCCAAGCCCAAATCCGGCCAGCCAGCCTGGGCTTTGTAGGCGGCTTTGGCTCTCATCCACCGCCAGTGACACCACCCCTTTTCCAGCAGCACAAACTCACCCCCATCCCCTGGCACCCCTCCGCCCCACCCCACCCTCCATCCTCTGAACCCTCTCCTGGGCAGAGCCCGGTGAGCCCCTGGGGTGCTGTGCCTATCCTCCACACTTGATCCGGCTTCATCTGCCTCAGAGGCCGCGACATTTGTTGGGCCTCTCCGCCCAGCGGGGGCCTTATCATATTCTCACCATCGCCTGGGACGGAGGTGTCACCGGATGGAAAATGCTTTTGGAACCACTCGCTTTGGTGTGCATCTTTGTGTCAGCCTCCAGACTCTACTTTTTCCACACACACACACACACACACACACACAGATACACAGAAACACAAACACACACGCAAACACACACACAGACACACACAAACACACACACACACACACACACACACACACACACACATACACACAAACAAACACACACACATATACACACACAAACACACACACACACACACACACACACACACACAAATCTCAATCCTAACCCAGCCTGCCCTCATCATTGGCCACCCAACCCCCGATTCAAACACTTGTTCAGAGATCTCTCCAGATGCTTGGATACTCAAACTCTTTTCATACATCTCTCTCTTTTCTCTCTCCATCTGTTTCTGTGTCGCCCTCCCTAAACCCAGCGTGCCCTGCTAAAGCTTCACATCCACCCCTCCCCCTTCTTCTCTCAACAGGCTTGTCCAGTGATGTCTCCAGGTGCGTGGTTACTCCATACCCAACCCCCATCCTTCCAAACACCATCTTTTCTCTCTCGTCCTTTCTCTCTCTTTCTCATCCTGATCTCAACATCCACCCCCCACCCCCCTGCACGGCCTCTCACCCACCCAGCCACTGCCATCTGTGGGGGCTCACACCGCAAAGACTGCCTCATGATTAGGCTGTCAGGGTTTATTAAGTTAAGGACTGGCCAAGTTTCTCCAGGTAGCCTTTGACCCTTGCAAACGTCCCCGGCCACTCCCACCCCCCCATCCGTCCGTCAGTCCTTCCTCCTCAGTACCAGCTACAGTGCAAGTGTGTGGCCTTGACCCCCACCCAACCCTCGCCCCTGATAATGAAGTTAGCCCAATTCATCATGCTCCTGGGGATTTAATCAAAGTGACAAACAAAGCAAGAAGGTGGAGTGGGACAACCTTTACTGAATCTTTGGATTCTTGAGCACAGATGACGGAAGAAGTAAAGAAAACTAAGAAATTTCTTCAGTGTACTGTAGTTAGGCTATTATGAAACAAAACGATGTTGTGGTATTCAATGTTTTTGTCAGTCATGAGAAAAAATAAATAAGGTTTTCTTTGATCTGTACTTGTTAAGAAGCTACACTGTAAACTATCCAAACTGAAAAGGTGCAACACAATGCAATCTTTTTCTCAGTGCCTGTGCAGTTTTTTCCTCCATCGTATTTCAATTTACAATTTCTATTCCTAAAATACCCTCAAAAAATATTCTGAGGTATAAAACACACCTCTCTATATAAAAACATGGACTCAACTGTTGTACTGGCTAACATCTCAAAAATCTCAGTCATTGATTGTGCATTCCTTTCTTAGATGGATATATAACTTCAAATATAGCACATATCACTTCCTCCTCGTCTCCTCCACAAAGGATACTAGTGGCTGACAGTACCACTAACTGGTTTGTATGTGATACACACACACACACACACACATACACTTACACTCACACAAACACACTCACACACCTCTGTGAATGAGGCTAGCTGTGGTTGGTGAAAGCAATAATGTCTGAGGAGTGAGCTACACCAGACCTGCCTTTGGGACAGTAGTCTCGTGATCTATGGCCTATTCTGCCCCTTCTTTAAAATTAGGTGCCAATTAGTGCCAGATGTTTAGGTACTAATGGCACCAGGTAGGTTCACTCATTCAGAAACGCAAGCGCACACACACACACGTTTGGGTGGCTGAGACGCATGTGGGCGAGCGCAGAGGGGAAACTGTCTCCTTTTCGGCTCGCTCCACTGATCTCCACCCTCATCAAAGTCCACCTTGCTAAAATCACTGCTCGCCTTTTCCAGTAGCTGTAAATGCACCTCATAGTCCTATTTATTGTGTGTGTGTGTGTGTGTGTGTGTGTGTGTGTGTGTGTGAGAGAGAGAGAGAGACAGAGAGAGAGAGAGACTGCTAGTGAAGTCATTGGGGGCACGCTCATGAATAAAGGAGCGATATAGAGCAGTCCTAAAAATCTGGGGGGGTGGGGGTTGAAATAGAGAAAGAACGAGTGAATGAGCTTGAGTGAGAAAGCGAGAGAGAGAGAGAGAGAGAGAGAGAGAGAGAGAGAGAGAGAGAGAGAATGAGAGAATCTATCACTATGAAGCTCCCTTATTAAACCTGCACCATTACAGTCGTCGTGCTGTAGATGCCCACAGCACAGAACTCTGTCTTCTTATCCAAATGTAGCCTTGCCTGAGTGGGCTGAAATAAGCCCCTGAATAAGACAGACGACTGGCATTAAATCAATCCTCAACCAAATATGAAGCAAATTGAGACTTGGAAAAAAATGGAGGGCAAAAAAAAAATCACAAACCGCACATCAAGAAAACAATATCAAAGAGAAATTGCTTACATCTCCAGAAACGAGCATATTTAATTATAAATATTTAATCAATGAGGCAGGCAGATAGCTAGCGGAGGTATTACAGAGGAGCTAAATGAGCCTGGGGAGTGGAAGCCCATCCCTGCAAGTCTGACAGCTCAATGACAGATATTCCCATTAGAAGGTGATGGGTATAAGAAAGAAAGCTCGGGCCTATTCCAGGATAGACCAGTGGTGAATATATCCCAGCTCCTGATCATACTTGCATACGTCGAACAGACAAGAGACAACCTTTCGGTCTGCATCAACCTCCACCACACTTGTGTTGGCTCAATATTCATGCAGGTGAAGAAAATTAGCTCAGATAAAGATGGTAATTAATTATCAGTAACCCTCAAATCATTTCAAGAGCTAGCTATAGTCAATCTGCTTTTGTGGTACATTAAAACTTTGCTGTTGTTTAATGGAGGCTATTCTTCTCAGCGGTTAAGCATTGCAGGGTAAAATAGAAAGCTCTGAACGTTGCGCCAAAAATAGCAGACAAGGGGCTAGAGAAGAGGCATGTTCAGGAAGGTGAAAAGCAGAAGAAAGAAAGGAGAAAAGGAAAAAATAGAAGAGAAAAGAAGGGCAAGCACAGCAAGTAAGAAAGTAGAAAATGAATAAGAGTAGAAGGTGGGAAAGAGAAAATACAGGGGGGAGAGAGAGAGAGAGAGAGAGAGAGAGAGAGAGAGAGAGAGAGAGAGAGTTTGTGTGTGCAAAGCAGAGCAGGACTGCAATCTGTCCGGCAAGTAGTCTGCACAAAAATGTGAAAAGTACGACTCTCCGTTAACAATCCCCTCATATTCGCAGGGTGTCTGCACCAGCAGGGAGATGGATGGCCTCCATTGCCAGATTTATCCTGTAATGTTTACAATAAGATTCCAGAGACAGAGCCCCAGTTGGCTGCATCTCTCAAACACACACACTGCCCGGCGAAGACAAAAAAAGCAGGAAGAAAAAGAAGAGGAACAGAGAGGAAGAGAGAGAGAGCGAGAGAGAGAGAGAGAGAGAGAGAGAGAGAGAGAGAGAGAGAGAGAAGGAGAGAAAAGCACAGCCAGACCTGAGCTGGCCAGAGTAATTTGTCCTAGTGTAGTAAATAACTGGGCATAATGAAAATACCCCTGATGTATTCAGAAGGCCTGATTGATGTGAGGTGGGGACACAACATAGCCAGAGAGACCCTCCACACACACACATGCACAGATTCACACACACCCACACACACACACCCACACACACACACACACACACACACACACACACACCTACTACACCTCAATTTACATACACAGACCAGCTCTACTGAGAGGGGGGTGGTGTGGAGGTGGGGCAGGACAGGCAGGCAGGCAGGCTTGCTGCTGCTGCTGCTGACAGCGGCTGGGGGTCCGTGCAATCTTAAAGCAGTTATGAATTACTGTTGACCTCCCTACCCCCACACGCCAGCCTGCTAGACGGAGCCATATTGAAAGTCATCAGTCTGTGGCAGTCGTTCTTGATGTGCTGCTGGAAGGAGGGGGGTGATGGTGGTGGTGGTGGTGAGGGGTTAGGGGTAGGGGATTGGGGTGGGGAGTAGAATTGGTATCAATCACAAGAAAAAAAAAGCGTGGGGGTTGCAGATGGGGGTTGGGAGTGTGGGTGGGTGGGTGGGGGTGGGTTAGAGGAGAAAATTGCATGCAGCAAAAACAGAACCTCCTTCCATGCGCATGCACAGGAAAGCTGTAGTGTGGTGCTTATGAGTGACGCAGAATCCACCTTGTTCTCCACACACCTTGAGACGGTACTCTGGTGACAGTGCTGGCCGACCAGAGCTTTTGGGTTCCCTGGTAGCGTGTGTGACATTTCACCTCGAGGATCATAGGTCTGTGCTCTCCTGACGCAGAAATCACACAGTCTCTCTCTCAGACATATGCTGGGTGCAGACTAAACCTAGGCTGTATTTGGTGCCAGACTGGACCATGTACACTACTACACTAGAGGTGAACTATGTGTTGGGTTCAAGGAGGTGATAACAGTAAGGCAAGTGGAAACAAGTTTATGAACAAGTACAGCACATCTCCCGCAGAGAAGAATGTGTATGTGTTTTATGTGACTAAAGTCAATTCAGTTAAAAAAAAAATCAGTTAAAAAAAAATAAGTAACGCAGAAGAAGTAAGAACAGAATAGCAAGCCAAGGTTGCACTGACAAGAGCTCTCAAACTCAACAAGAAAGGTTATGAAAAGCTAGAAATAATAAAAAAAAAATCATTCAGACATACAGACATGTTCAGTCTATAGACCAACCAAACTCATCTAAATCCAGATTCCAGTTGTGGATAAAGACACAGAAAAAAAACTATGAGTTATGGGATTACAACTTCATCCTCAAGACTCAGCAACAAAGGAACAGTCAAACACTAGCATATTCATAGCACAGAAAGATGCAGCCATTTACATGAAGAAAATTCTGGGTATTATCTTTAATTGTTGGGAAGAGATATCTCTTGGGAGACTACAAAATGTGCCGGATGCTACAGACTTGCCATTTGGTGTTTAGGGGTCTACACTGAGGTCACTATTCCCCAGATACTCACTAACAGACAGCTGTGGGACAGTGTGTTGTTGTGGCTACTAAAAATATGTCCTCCTAAGCGGTCATCCAAAACCCCTAGCTCACCACACCTCCCTCCTCTCTTCCTGACATGGGGACTCACATCTAGCAGATGACCCGGCTCAGAGCTGGACCAGATTTGGCACAAATCAAAACCAAAAGCTAGCAAATTGGTGAGAAAGACAGATTGAGATAGAGGGATGTATAGATTGATAGATAGAGAGAAAGATGAGAGAGACAGGCAGGTTGGTGAAAGGACAGAGAGAGAGAGAGAGTGAGCAGCAATGACAGTGGTTGAATGTCACAAAGATTTCACTATTTCCGTGGTGAGTGACTCTCTGGGATTAGCGCTTTCTCCATATGTTTGCATACATTGGCCTTTGAAAGAAGTGAAGAAGGTGAGATGGAAAGTGAAAAGGTGGTGGTGGTGTGGTGGGGGGTGTTGGAGGGGGTTAATGAAAGAGGATATGGAATGAATTTAGATCTTTGGCTCAAACAAATGTGGTTCTTTCCCCCCTCATAAGCAATAACCTCTCAATTTGTCGCCGGCCTGAGGAATACAGTGGAGCAAATTCGACTGGAGAGGTTTTACGTTAATGATTTTTCAATCAAGAGCACAGCCTGACTCCGTATAAAAACCTATGCACGGTTCAGCCCCGCGGAGCCCTTTAATCAGCCCTATTCATTAGGCCCCCGCCAGCTTGAACGCTCACGCCCGAACCTTTATTATCCCGCATGACTCTGACTCGGCAGTCCCGCGGAAAAAAAGGACAATGAAAGGTTACCGGAGATGAAAGCTTCAATGCTACTCACTCTTGTATCCCCTTCGAACGTCTCTTCAATAATTAAGCAGGGCCCTCTGCCTGGCCTTTCAGTCACCTTTTCAAATGCATATCAAACATACCTGCTTTCCCATTTCTCTCTCACTCCCTTTTCTCTATGTCCCTCTCCCCTCTTCATCCCTATATTATTTCATTTCTCTCTTCTGCTGTGCACTTTGTCATTACCAAAGGCCAGCCGGAGGAATTGGATGAGCTAATGGAGTCAAAGAAGTGACACTGTATAACCTGGATGCTATTTGGATCCAGCAATGCCGGGCTAACTGTGCGCTGTGAGTGGATGGAAGAGGCGGGACAATGGCAGCAAACCTGCAGTGTGTGTGACTGCATGGTGTACGAAAGCCCATGTGGTCATGTAAAACTACATATGACTCCATTTGATGCAATGTAAATGAAAGCATCATCAACAACAACAACAACAACAATACTAATAATAAATACTACATATTTACTTTATTGTTTACATACATTTGGCTTTTTGCAGCACAAAAGGTAAACTAATCCCCCTAAATGGCTGAACATTTTTCACATATATAATATGATATCTTGAGAATAAACCGACTAGCTGCAGTTGTTTATGAACATTTGACATGTTGTGATTCCTAATGATGTCTACAGCATGGCTTGGGGAGTACCCCTGTGCTTCTGCAATTATCCAGAACCCGACCAAGCCACTGAGCTACACCTAGCAAGATATCTATGGAAATAGAGGCTGGCTACGTGGATGTGTGTAAAGCAGGGATTGTGGGATATGAAATGGAGAATGACAATGCAGGGGAAGTCAGCATCTGCAGAGTGATTCTCAGGGCTCCATCGGAGACAATCAGGTAATGTATCATTCATAACACAGAGACTGCTGCCGCTGCTGCGGCTACTGCAGAGGCCCTCATTTCTGCTTCTTTTTGCTTGTGTGTGAATGAGGGGAGAGGAGAGCAGAGCACCCAGCACACACACACACACAAACACACACACACACATACACACA
>JAGFZM010000008.1:1423511-1435801 GCA_017657215.1 Limnothrissa miodon | reverse complement strand
CCGACAGCTTATTGGCACAAATACCTCACACTCCACACATGTACACAAATACACACACACACACACACACACATACTTGCAAAATAGCACACACAATACAACAACTAAAAAAAAGCAAAAATATGGATCCACATTAGGTATGTCTTGATAGATATATCCGCAGACAACCACAAACAAATACACAGAGAAAAGCACAATAAAAAATCACAAAACATGAGGGGAAAAAAAACATGAAGAAAAGGCTGTTTTACACAAAACAAGATTTCCCTTTTTAATGTGAGAGGTAACAACGAAAGAGCCTGACGGAGGCAAACCTTTAGTCTCTCAGAAAAAAAATTCAACCTTGAATGAAGAGAAAAGAAAAGAAATGAAAAGAGCAAGGCCAACATCTAAATACATCTTTTAATTCCCTCATTCCATTTCCTGCACTGTGCAGTCCATTATTAAAGAGAGAGGAATGCAAGTCTGAATTACTTGACCTCTAGTTTTACTAATGAATGCCAGCCTCAATCAATGCTTTATTCCTAAATGGGCAAAAATGATCCTTCATCCTCGCACCTAATCACGGGTGACCATTAGATTTAGGTGCTGGATATTGCTGGAGGTTGGTCCTGATTATCATGCTGAATGAAATACTTGTTTGGCTACCCCCCAGGGGGCAGAGAGTCATTCTTCAAGGTGGCAGCGACGCGGCACAGGAATACATTTGCAATTTGCAACTGAAAAGAGTCCAAATCTACACAGGTCTGGAATTGCCATAGCCCATGTATATTCATACATGTTTTTTTTTTGTTTTTTTTGTGGTGGGGGTTGACTGTTCATTTATCTGGGAAGGCCAAACATGAACACAGATGGCTAGTCCCTGTTTGGTGGCTCAATATGACAGGGATATCATAGATGCGGGGCCACATAAATTGAATGAGGAGTGAATTAACTACAAAGGGAGGTGGCTCGTCTTCAAAGTGGACCTTCGCACCAAGCCCGCGTTGAAAGGTCAAATCAGTGCGTGCAGTTAATGCATTGGCCCAGATCTCATTTGCGGATGAAATCAGATAAACACGGGAGGGTAAACTTCCGGCAGGTTTTCACAGAGAGAAATGTGAAAGGAACTTCAGACAACGAGTCCAGAGACAAAATCCTATTTCATTCGATGCAGGGTCTCAGGGACCTGCAAGACACCTACAGAAGCACACAGTAATCACCTTATCCATCATGGTAATCCATCAAGCACACAAGGGGCTTTGGGGATGGAGAATCTGTCTTGTCATTTCTTTTTTTTCTCGCTCTCTTTGAATAACACCAAAACCTCACACCACTAAAATCACCACCACTTCTAAAGGTAACCAGTACACATCCTTACACTAATCAAGTCCTTGCCTTGAAACACACACTTTGGCATGTTTTTAGACTTCATAAATAGTATATTGATAAATGAGAGACCACAGTGTTCACATGAGCAGCACGAAGGGACACAATTTGACTCCGAAGGCGATTTTTATCCATACCGCAATGCCTTTAGCCTTATCGGCATGACCAAATGGAGCTTTGCTGAAGGGGCTTTTCTTCAGCAGCACATCAGCACAATTCAATCCATCAGCAAGGGCCTTCAAGATCTCCTTGTGCATGGCCAGGCCAGGTGGATCACCTCTGCAGCAGCTACACACCTTTGGGCTCCCCTACCTGGCTAATCGCTCCGCTTTAAGCCAATCCGGGCTTAGATATGGCTATTTACTTCTCAAAACTTGTGGGAGTGGGAAAGCTTTAAAAGAACACAATGACAGTTTTCAGTGTAGGTGTGTAACACTGTTCTTGCTGATGTTGCAGCTTCCTGAATTAATGTCGTGCCGTGTGAATTGTATGGCTCTATATGGAAAATTGCTGCTAACATATGTATTTCACATGGAACATCATTACTCTCTCCACATGGTTCCGACAAAAAGCCAGTGAAAACCCCTCTTTCTGCTCGTAGATAAGAGCAGCCAACAAATGACTAAATCCTTAGGAGTCTGTTAAGACTAGGTGCTTACCAAATGAAGAACTCACTGAGAACCTTTTAAGCATGATACTAGAGCAGATTGTCTGGCAATAGGCCATGGTCATTTAGATAGTAAGAATGCATTAAAATGAATATATACAGAGATTAAGACAAAAGGACAAAAGAGTTCTCTGTGAATCCTTTAAATGAAAATCAAATCATACAAATGCCTTCAAAATAATTCACTGTTAATCCCTTTGGTGATCCTTTTTCCTGCAAGGAGATATTTTTTGGTCTCTATTGAGAGCCTCGGGAGAAGGGAGAGAGGGGGGGAATAATCTTGTGCACAAACCGATGACATCAAAAATCAATCTGCAAAATGGGGTGATGCCTTTCTGGGTCACATTTGAATATATCTTTTGGGAGATATTGATTTGTTTTCTCTGTGACCTGGTTGGAGCCATTCTTTGTAATTAACACAGAGGAGAGTGAAATCCTGAAGGTTCCCTTTATTACACGCGAGGCCACTTTTACACGCGGGAGAAATGAGCTTCAGCTTTGATGAAGAGGGGGTGGGGTCCGCCATAAGTAAGATTTATACTCCAACACAAGGAATCAAGTAAATTAATTTTGCGATATTAAACTCAACCTTTCACCCCTGCTGAACCCCCTGGTTACCCATCATGCACTGCCCAGGCTTTTAAGGCCATGCAGACAAAGGAATCAGACGGCCTCGGTGAAATACTGACAACATTTCATTCGTCTGAGAGCAGACAGCAGCGGGCATGGCTTCTCAATTATAAGTCCATATTCAGGCTTTACGGGCCAAGGGCAGGCAGGCGAAACCTCTGCACAAGCAAGCGCCGGTATATGTTACAGAACACTAGTCTTCAACACGTTCAATATTCTAATACGTGGAAGCAACGACTGTAAGTCTGTCTTTAAAACCTTGCACCATTAAAAAAAAGAAACTTAAACCCTCTTTCATACAGGGAATTATGGCACTCAGTTGGAGGCTGTGCATTTACTGCTGATACTGTGCTCTGTGAAGTATGACAGAGACAGCACATAAACATCACAGTTTTTTTTTTTCTCTCCAGTCTCTTCACCAGAAGCGGGCCTGCTCTGGTGCTCCCCCCCCCCCCCCCCCCCCCACACACACCCCCCCACCCCCCTTCTGGCCTGGGTTGAGTTTTTAAACACAGGGGTCGGGGAGCAGGTACTCTCGGCAGTGCTCAGAGAGGAACACACAGAGGAAGAATAAAGTGTTAAGTTACACCGACCCTGCGAGGGCGCTAGCGTGAGAGCCCTCTGAAGTTGACAAAGATGGAAACGGTGCTTGAAATTCACAGGCTTTACCAAACTCTCAAGCTTTCAATAATTCATCTTATGTCTTTAAGAGGAAAAAAAAGAAAAGAAAAAAGAAAGAAAAAAAACCTGTGAAAGATGTCTGGTCAGAACCAGAGAGAACTGTAAAGTATTTTCACATCCTTATGTGTGTCTCTACTTAAGCAGAAACAGAGCCCTCGCTATGGGTCATTACTCAGCTCAGCAAATTGGGCTATCAATTTCAGGTGAACTTATAACAACACAGCTAATATGATTAAACATTTCATTAGCAGGTTCTTTTGAAGGTAACTTCATTGTATTGGTATTTGAATATAACGCCATTTCATGCACATTTATAAAAAAAAAGAAGAAGAATTACTATATATCTTCGGGGAGAAACCAGAAGCAGGGCGTCATGCACTTTTCAGAAATAACTCCATACATATTCACATGCCATATTATGCCTTTTTCTTACACAGCAATCAAATTATTTCCACATAAAGAGCAGTTTATGGTGAGGTTGGTGCCTCATATATGTACACAGTGTATGTTTTAAGCCAATAAGATTTTAATAGAGCCGTTAAAGAGGGTCTGCTGGCCAGTGGCGGAGTCTGCTGAACACAACATGACCTTTACGTAAATCCAGTCTGGGCAACTCCTGCCAGGTCTAGGAGCCTAGACCGTTGTCTGTGCCAAACAAATATGGAGTGTAAGGATGCCTGTGGCCAGTGGTCCCAGTCTAGCATTTCCACACGTGCTTCTCCAAGGCAACAGCTGTCCCTGCGAAGGATCCAACTCAAGCACAGATACAGGTGGATGCAGATTTCTTCCGTCCAGATTAAAGTAACTATGAGTGAAAATCAAAGCCTTCTGCCAGGTCTCTTATCATCTGCACTACTAGAATATTAATAAATGATATTTTTCCTCCTTTTTCTGATATGAAGTCAGGAGGGGGCTTTTGTACTGTAATTCACAGAAAACAAGGGGAGCCCAACCAAGCCTTTATGTGCAATAATTCCATCTCTTTTTTGTTGGGTGTTCTATCAATACCATTCATAATTGATAGCTCTCTGGAATGCCTCGGGCCACATTAAGTTTTAGCGCTCAGTATTTGTCAATATCTGACCAGGTAGATTTCATTATCGATGAGCATAGCCCACGTTCTGTTGTATAATTAAGTTCAAACTTCAAACTTCAAAACGTCACCCCCATGCTCTGTCTCTCTCTTTCTCTTCCCAGCCCCCCTTTCTTTCTGTCCATTTCCTCTCCTCTTGCGTCAAGCGGGAAGCGTTTGAAATGACCGCTTGGTGCTCTTAATTTAAACTGCCGTTTCATTTCTCACGGTGGGTGTCTATTTTATTGCTAAAGGTCAGGCTCATTTGTCTGAACCAACAAAGGCAGCCCTTCAAGCCAGCGGCGCTTGTGGCCGTCAGCGGTCCTCTGTCGGCTGCGGCCTTAAGGGCTGCAATGTTTCTTGCTGCGCTGAGAGGCACTGACCACTGCACCGCATGGGGAAATAATGGGGTGGCGCACTGTGCTGCTGTTTTGCCCATCCTGCCCCAGAGACTGATGACGGACGACTGCACAATGCGCCCAAGTCTCTTTTTGTCCGCAGGTTAAAAAGCCGCCAAACAAGTGATGTACTGAGGTGTTTGTGTGTGTGTGTGTGTGTGTGTGCGTGTGTGTGCATGTGTGTGTTTGTATATGGCTCACGTGGGTATTGGGGATGTTGAGGTTGATGGGTATTTCTGGATTTATACTCTTTCACTGAAAGCTCAGGTATAGTAGGTCAAGCTATGTAGTATCAAACTATGGGTCAAACTATGATAAAAGAAAGGATAATTATTAGTGCATTCATGACTGAATAGTGTCTTCCTTACACTGACACACACACACACACACACACACACACACACATTTACAGACATACAAATAAGTCTAAATACTCTCTACTCCAGACTGCAACATACTGTACATAACTATTATCCTCACAAACCACAATAAGCTTAGCTTTTAAGATTCATGAGAGAGAAGATATATAGCGAGTTATTAAAAAAGTTTGATTTTACTGGGTATCGCATGCCCTTAGCATAGATGACCTCTTTTTTCACAAATGGCATAGGTCTTTTTTTAATAGAGTCATGGTAAGATATATATCAGGCACGCCTCATAAAGACTCACACACAGGTTTGGCCATAACATTACCAAAGGTTTTTTTAATCTCCTGATAGTCTGTGGTCCTAAATACATTTAAAATGGAGTGATTTGTTATTTGTATTCCATCTTAGGACCTTAGACAGCAAAGGTTTTAGGTAATGGTTCATAGGAAGTCTTGACATGGCTGAACCTTACTTAAGTCAAGCCTAGTAAGATACAACATGAAGCAAAGATGCTATTTGTTGAGTAAGTAATTACAATATTGCAACATGCATAAACTTTCAGTGATGTTGTCTCAACATGGTAACTGACGCATCATAACAGACACACAAAACCTTACTTGGTGGGAGAGAGTGTGTATGTACCACTCTGTATGAAAAATTAATCAAGAAGCGCCATTACAACATAAAGTTCACTCATTGAAAATGACAGAGACACACAAAGCATCAATCACGCCTGACCTTTCCCCAATTTATTAGTCCTCAGGACCCATCTAAAAGCTCTCCACCTCATCACTTTGCAGTCAGTCAGTCAGAGAGAGAGAGAGAGAGAGAGAGAGAGAGAGAGAGAAATTTTAGAAAATTGATTTCACTCTGTTTAAAGTGGTACTGTATGTTTCTTTTTGTTAAACTTTCTGCAAAAAATTACAAATTACTGTTTGTAATTTTACAAAATGACAATAATTGCAGGAATAAAAAAAAAAAGTTACTTCACCTTTACCTAAACCCATTGTAATGTGATTGCTAAACCATTCTCTCACTCTTCCACTTCTACCTGATCCATGGAAGTAGTAAATAATTACAACAAAACTCATCTGAAAAAGCAAATGAAGCAAAACTATAATAAACTCGATATGCCTCCAAAGAGAACTATAAAAGACAATCCAAGTCTCACTTCTAAATGCTCTGCTTCCGTATTTTTGCAAAACATTGACTAGGAAAAGAAAGACATGTCACAGAGGGTGTAGAGAAGGTGGACTTATTACATGAACGCTCCTACACCTATGTGACGGTCTAAGGCTCTTTCAAGGGGCAGCAGTTTTATTGTTTCTCTAAGGCTCTTTCAAGGAGCAGCAGTTTTATTGTTTCTCCTTCCCCGGCTTTGATTACATGCCCACACCACTGCGTTACTGGCTAAACATCTGGAGTTGTGTTTAATTTCACGTCAAAAGGGGACAGGAAACACCTGTCCAGATGAAACCATTCCAGAAAAAAAATACAGGGAGAAGAAGAAAAAACATTAATACATCTGTTGAGGGAATCTATGTCACAGTTGTCACATTAAAAGTAAAGTCAACAAACAGAGGAGAAAGAGAGAGAGAGAGAAACACAAATTGCTTTTGAAAAGGCCCTGTCTCTTAACATTAACACTTGTTTCATTTATCCAAATGTTATCGTGTTGGTCTGATTTCATACTGAATGAAATCCATTCTTCTCCCACAGACTCTGCAAATGTTCCTCAATTACTGGCAGTAAAACTTCCAGATGGGGAACAACCCCCGCCCTCCCCACACAACCACATATTACCAGATTAAAGGATCTACTGCCTCCAGTACCCACACACAAACACACACACACACATACACATACACACACACACACACACACACACACACACACACACTCTAACACACACACACACACACACACACACACACACATGAACACACACATGAACACACCTGTTAAAGATTCTACTCTACTCTAACTCCAAGGTGCTCTGAGTGCATCATGGGGGTTCATCAACACCCAAGATAAGGTTCATCAACACCCAAGATTAAACCACCTACACACATGTACATTTCCTGAAACAAACACATGTGCCTAAAAAAAGGCACTTTGTGTTTTAAAGGTAAAGGAGATTTCACTAAATGCTGTCATCTTCCTATAGGCCCTGTTCACTTTGTTAGCTGCTAGTTTGCTAGTTTGCACATAGTGCCCTAGAAAAACAGGGCCATTGATTGATTCACATAAGATCTCTTATATAAGTAAAAACATATTTCAGTTGAAGAAATATCGCACATACATGCAAAAATAATCCACAGACTGCTATTCATCCATCACAATTGAAATCACCTTTTTCCTGATCTCATCTCCTTGTAAAGTGGTTCATTACATACTGAAAAACATGTGTTATTTAAAAAATAGTAAGAGACATAAATTGCATATGCTATCAAAAGTCACTCAAACATTGGCAACAAAGAATTATACACAAAAAGCTCAGGCATCAAGGTCATTGTATGTGTGTTTGTGTGTGTGTGTGTGTGTGTGTGTGGGGGGGGGTTTTGTGTATTCAAAAGGCTAATGGCAATTGGTAGCCTAACAATTTTAGATATACATGTAGATCTGAAAGTAGAACATTCATTTATTTATTAATCAACTGAAGCATTCAGCTGGATAAAAAAAAACTAATTGCAAACAAATTCCTTCCAGCAAGTAATTTGTATATTAAAAAGGGTATAAAAGGTGAAAGGATCCTGAATAAATAGATTTAACCCTAACTCTAACATGCTTATATTCTAGGATCTAGAATATCTGTCAATGCTTGTATATAATTCATACATAGCTCCTGCAGAGGTGTCACTACTTATATGCTAATTATTCCTCCTGCACAGATGTTTCTTGCTGCAAATAAATGTTGCTTTTTGTAAACTGTCACAAGCACAGATGCAAAGTGCGGGACACGCGGCCTGAGCTGACCCCTGATGCCTCCTCTGGATGTACACAAGTCTATTCTCAGGCAGTCATTGCCAAGCCAGATTAGTTTCATTCTCCAAACAGACCTGAGCTCACAAGAATGACACTGCACGCATCACAGCTTACCATCACAGGATGTGCGCCTTTGTTTTCCTTTATCTTTTTTTTCTGTGTGTGCTTGTCTGTGTGGGAACCTGTTTTCTGAGTGTGTGTGTGTGTGTGTGGATGTGTGTGAGTGAGTGTGTGCATTCATGTGTGTGTATGCCTGTGGTATATTGTGGAAACTCTTTGCTTTTGTATGTACTTGTATACATTTTTTGTTTGTGTGAGTGTGTGTGTGTGTGTGTGTGTGTGTATGTGTGGGTGTGTGGTCTCCCTGATGATTACCCTGCACGGCACTAGAACCCACTAGAACACCTTCTCACTACAAAAGCATTCATTCTCAAATGCAAAGTCCTACAGTTTCTTTGGGTTCATTTAAGAACGCCAATACTGAAAATGCCAATGATACACCAGCAGCTCAAGATACTATCCTTTTCACACCACTTTCATCCAACCAAATGAAAGAACGTTTACAATTCAATTTGAGACACACAGCAACCGAAGGGCTTGCAGAAAGCTACATAACAATCAACAATTTCACGGCTAACAAGCAACAGGCTGAGAAGCGGTTTCCCAGGAGAGATGGGGAGAGGCAGAACACAAGGCTGCGTTTGCAATCTGCCCACTGTCTAATTCTTAAGATTGCCCAGGACGGTGGTTCAGCATGAAGTCAATCTTCTTTACATTTAAATCACTAATGGTCTCACTTCTGGGGTTAAAGGTTACATCTACCCAATCAAGCAATGTTCTGACAGACGTTTACAACAAACAGACTTGCAGCATCAAGAACATGCACAAACACACACACACACACACATAAGCTAAGACAGACAAATTATCAAACACATCCACGCTCACAAAGTCCATGCACAAACACATAAAGACAGGGACATGCACTCGCAGGCGCATTCCGCTCACACACAAGTTCACTTACACATATACAAAAAAACACTAATGCGTGTGTGTGCGCGTGCACACACACACACACACACACAAACACTCACAGAAACTCTCTCATTCAGACGGCCCAGTGGCGGGCTGGAGGTCGTTAGTCATCACAGTAAGAGGTTATTAAGGGTGAGGAACACATCCCTCTCCTTTCATATCACTTTATTTCCCAAATTACCAGCATGGCACACCAGTCCACTGCCCCAGCATCAGTAACAATAGCAGCAGCCACAGCTACACCAGCAGCAGTGCAAGCAGAAGACCCAGTCGCAGTAGCAGCAACAGCGGTGGTAGGACTCCAATCAAGTGCGTAGAGCGCGAGATGAATCACCCTACCAAACAGAGACGCCCCGAAGACGAACACATCACACTTAATGCGGTTCTTATTAAGAGGCAGACAAGTTCTGTGTGCCACCGAGAGAGAGTTAGAGAGATAGAGAGAGAGAGAGAGAGAGAGAGAAAGAAAGAGAGAGAAGGAGAGGGAGAGAGAGCGAATCCCTGGGAGGTGATTCATGGGAGGAAGGATGGTGTCTCCAACTGAACCAATCCCCTAGCCCCCACCCCCAAGGAGCATCCTCTCATACAGGCATGTATCAGACTCCGGTGTGATTAATAACCCAGTGATGGGGATAAATAAACCAAAAACGTGCTTTCCTCTCCTCATCTCCTGCACCCCGAGAGCTAAGAGGAGCTGAGTGCCGAGTCCAGACACGCAGCCCAGCGCCGCTGATCAATAAATTAAAGGCTCCATTTTTAATGGAGCGGTTATCTGAATTCCACTCTGCTGATGCCGCACTTCCTGGACGGTGTGTGTGTGTGTGTGTGTGTGTGTGAGGAGGGAAGTGTATGGTGGGCCTCCTCCACGCAATACCACACATCATTATAGACACACACCAACACACACACACACACACACACACACAATATATAAAATCACTGATTCCTTCCTTGTGAGAGATGATGATATAGTCAAATACTGCTGGACGTGTTTTACCTAAGGGACCCTGTTCTTGATGAGGTAAACACCACCTCAGATAGTAGCTATGTCTAGGCCCATCGTGATGATTGAAATCACAATGAGGAGCCAACATCGTAATACCACACCCCCACCCTTTCAGAAATGTGCCTTATTTCTGCAATTCCTGCTAAAGGCTAGTTGGCATAGACCTATGGCTCGTTATACAGCAACCCTGCAATAATGATGAGCAAACACTATGATTTCATGCCTTCCCATCTAAACAGAAACAATGGAATGCCACCTCAGTGCAAGCATTATAGTTTGGCCTACTTGCTGAACAAATACAGTAGCTAGTAGCTAACTATCTAGCATGTAAGTTGACTTCAGTGCTTGAAGCAGTCACTTCATCAGTAAAAGGATTTTTGATTATTAGTATCTACAAATTCCACAAACGTTCTTTTTCCTAAAGACAACACTTGGTGACCTCAAACAGCAGCGCCATAAATTAACTTACATCGGATTTCTTCTTTACTCAAACAAGTGCAACCTAGGAAGTTAAAAAGCATCTGGTCTGCTTTTATTTCTTGCTGTTGTAGGACACATGTGGGAATGAGTAGGCCCTCTGTGCTAAGTTATGAGCACAACACAGAGCTTCTGCTCAACCCCTCAGCATAGCCTCCACAGTGGAGCGTTATTCTAACAGTGGCTCCCATGCACGGACAACACGTGGGCAAAGCCTGCTCGCAGCGCCCAACGAGCACATCCTCTGCATGTCGGATAAAAAGAACTGAGTAAAAAGCACGAGAGGAGAGTTCGCAGGACCACAATAGAAACAAGAGGGCGGGCGGAAAGGGTGCACGTTGGCCCAGCCACCCTGGCATTGATTTGGCGTTTTTTATCTGTGGCTTTTTATTGACGTGGCTCTTTACTCCTACATCACTCAGAGGCTTTCTTAAACGCCTCCCCCGGCCCACTCATCTGACAGAGACCTGTGGTTACCGAACAGGTAGGTAGGGCTCTCACTAGTGCCAGGCAGACGTCTCTTTCAAGGTCAGCCGCCGCCAGTGCGGACCTGTGCCCCTGTTTTAGTCAGTTTAGATAAAACTGCTGTATTCATCGGGCGTAAGATAAACCTCAAGGGTGGCGGGGTGGGGGTCTGCATTGAAAAAATGTGAAGGAGGGTAACAAAAAAACAAAAAAAAAACGCAGCAGTGCTGGCACATCTGCTGGATCAACCGCGGCACAGTTTATCTGTCCATGACAAATTCTAGTGCTCACTCTGCCGCATTCTGTATTTCCTTCCCTGCCTTATCTTCCATCTGCGAGCTGCATCACCTGCCACTTTAGAATAATGTGCCACTTCTATAATGGCATTGGCTTTGTGTACCAGATTACGCCTGTAGTTTTGTACACAGCCTTATTCCCTCCCTATCAAATGAAATATGAACCTGAGCTTCCCATTGTAGAATCTCAAACAGAAATCAAACAGAAGTAAAGCCTCTGCTCAACCTCCTTCAGAGGACAGCTCTGTGCAGTTGCAAGGAAAGTCAGAATAAAAACAGAGAAAGAGAGAGAGGGAGAGAGAGAGAGAGAGAGAGAGAGAGAGAGAGAGAGAGAGAGAGAAGCTGGACTGCCATCAGTCGCATACCTGCACTGAATACATCAAAGATGGGATGCAGATCAGAACGCTGTTTTCCACTGCCAATTAGCAGTTCGGGTCATAGCTAATGCTTGTGTGCATCATTAGGGTTTCACTCCAGGGAACTGATGCATACATGCATGTGTTTTAACCTCACAAATCATACAGTTGTCATCTGCAAATTTAATTTGTTCCTGACGACTGAAAATGTTTACTTATAATTTCACAGGTTTGAAGTTCTTAGTACTATTCTGTTTTAACTGCTACCCAATGTGTTTGCCACTTCATGTTTTTTTTGCCTCAACTAGTTAACCATTTATGTGCTTATGAAAGATGCATGTTTGGTTGGGTTAACTGTAAAAGTATTCATCAATGTATGCATTGGATTTCCTCTGGTTCCCTTTTTAGAATGTGCATTATTTTCAAATATGTACTGTACAGATAGATAGATAGATAGATAGATAGATAGATAGATAGATAGATAGA
>JAGFZM010000008.1:1337959-1423501 GCA_017657215.1 Limnothrissa miodon | reverse complement strand
AGATAGATAGATAGATAGATAGATAGATAGATAGATAGATAGATAGATACTTTATTGATCCCTAAGGGGAAATTCAAGTATAACACTTGAATATTAATTCATCCTTGTGAAGCTTGTTAGTTATGTTAATATAGCTTTACAATTTTGTGCAGCACAGCTGATGTACAGCACAGTACACAGCACAGTAATGGCAGCGTATCCTAGTAAGTTTTGGGTGAGTCAATGCCACTAGGTAATGCATGCTGTATGCCACAGCAGTCAAACAGACAAGAGAGGGAATACATTGTGATCAATGATCAATCAAACTAATAGATAAAATAAATTTATCACCCTGAGTTGCAGCTCGAAAAATGTTGCCACCCTCAGTGTGGGTTCTTGTAAAATCAGTCATTACAGTTGTAGTCATTCATAGCATATCAGTATTGAGGCCTACATCAGGGATTTGCTGTAGTTACCAGATATTCAGACACCTTAAATGATCATGAAAGAAACACACTTCAAAGGCAGGGAATGAAATGCTTTCCTGAAGTATTTTTTCAGATTTACTTGAACCTCCATCAACCAATTAATCCAGTCTCTGACATTAAAATAAAGATTGTCAGTAGAACAGACAGGAGTGTGACAAACACATCCTTACTTTGAAAAGTTGTAGCATCTCACAAACGGATAGTAATCTATCTAGTAATAGGTCTATCAATGTCGAAACAATGTTAACAAGTTACACATTATTAGGAATCAAAAGATGAATGAATAGGAATGAATGAATGAATCATATTTTTTTCAAAATTAAGTTTGCTTGTACTGTGTCCATAAACCTCAATTGATTAATATGATCATTCACACTATTTTTTTATACCACATTCACTAGCACTGTTTAGAATCTGAGAGAATAGTTGCAAACAGCTTTTTTGAGCTTTTTTGAGCTCAATGTTCACGTCATAATGTGAACATTGTTCATTGTAGTTCTATTGTTTTGGTCCTATCAATATTTTTGGTACAACAACAGTTAAGGACATTGCAACAGGCCAGTTTTGCAATATGTAATGTATTTTCTGCTGAAGCTATACTTTCAGCAATACTTTTCCCTTCCTTATTTTCTGTCAAAAAAGCATAACCACTCCAAGCATGGAATTCCCCATCCCTGTCTTCCTCTCACTGTAGAGTACATTAGAGACTAGAGCCACAGTGTTGGCTATTTGTAACTGCTTTTCAACATGTTTGTCTAGAAATACTTCAGTCAATGATCCGCTGCCGCTGAGGACAAGAGAGGAATGAGACATACATCTAAACATATCTACAAGTACAACCTTACATAAATATCTTCAGAGGTACGGACAGTTTTAAGCACCATTCAACTTTTTTTTGTGAGCCAATTTAGAAGATGACGACAGCAATGCGGCGTCCAATCAGGGTTTCAACTTTGCCTATAAACAGAACAACACTGTCTGTTACCTCCTCGTCAAAGTACTTCCACATATACCCCTTCATACTAGAATGCCAATGGTCCCTGTCTGTATGTAAGTCTGATCCATTTTTCTCCAATTAAATGCTGCTCTTGTTTTAATTCCGCAATAAAATGACTGGAGGCCCACTCCATGTTAGACATATTTGAGGTCCCTGGTCATAAAGAGGACATACTGCTGGTTTAAATCATAGGGCTGTATTCCCGTGGCCTTCCCCAGTTATTTGGCTTCATTTTGTAATAAAAGTCTAGAACAAAGCCTCTGCCAGTTCGAGCAGCATAGTTTCTTTGCAATTTTGCACTTTTCCTGTTTTATGTCAGAGTGACTGATTTTTAATCTAATAAACAGCCTCTGCTGGGTAACCAGAACAAAGAGGTGAAGAATCATCTTGCAGGCATCTATCTGATAGCTGTTGTAAAACTGGATTCTTCCAATACAAAATGTGCATATTGGGTTTCAAGTGCGGAGATTATAAAATCACTGGAGAATAAAAGGCCCCTTTCTCGTTTCATGACATCATAACCTTCAGAGATGTCGCAATTTGGTTCTTCAAAGGACTGCCACCATCTACAAATGCACAAAGGCTGGACTGCACAACAGCTAAACACAGAAAGCCACATGAGGAATTTTAATGGCGATCACAACTGAACTTTTTTACTGGGGATAGTGCAGCAAAAGTTCATCCATACAAATGATTAAAGTCGACCTTCATGATGACCACATTTCAAAGATGAAAGTAAGGAAGTCTCCAAAATGTAATATGCCAAGACAAGACGTTTTGACAAAAGGCTCCGCTATGAATAGAGAAAGAGTATTATATCTATTTTTTCATAGCTTTTCGTCAAGTCTGGTTTAGGTCAAAAACAATTTGCAGGCATGAGTCTTACACCAGTGAAACACCTGTACCCTTTTATGTGCAACAAAAAATGTTTTATTTATCCAAAACCCTTCTTTGACGAGCTGAAAATGCATCTGCAGATGAAGACAATTTCAGGGTCTTCATGACCAGAACCTTCTCACAGAACAATCTTATTGACCGTACTGACTAATTTGATGAGAATCCAAAAGGAATTCCATGAGAATCAGCATGAATTTATTACACTTTTAATTAGACCACGCATTGTCGTCTCTCACTGCTGCTGATGTTGACGAAGGCAGGACCTCTAATCTATCTGAAGCTGCTCCATGCAGACAGAAAGCCTGGCAGTGCAGATAAAGAAACACTTCTCTTATATCATTCATCACCTGCGCCGCCCTTCTATTCCAGCTTTACTTTATGACTTTAATTCAATTACGTTTACAATATAAACCTATTCAGCCTCGGCAACTGGACGCCATCTATTTAGGACAGACCATGGGACTGGGTGAAAAAACACAAAAGGAATATGAAAAATAAAGCAAAATAGTAGGTAAAAAAAATAACATGCCATTTGCTCGAATGTGAGACGTCGTCTAACGCACACAGGAGGCCACAGGGCCTGAGGTAACACCGGGGGAACAGCATGTTAGATGGACAACTTCAATTTTCCATCAATCAAATTACAGTTTATTGCTCAGCTGAGCAACCCTAGGCAACAGAGACCCAGGGACTGTCAGTTATGAAACATTACATTTCTGCTGTCATATTGGACCCCAGACGCTCAGGCCATTAAAGCAGGAATGTCACATCGCTGATGACTTTCATTCTCCTTCATTTAGAGCCCCGTTTGCTGAGGTCTATACTGTAGGGTTATTTATTTATTTACTTATTTTAAGGGGGGGGGGGGGGGTATAATGATATTAGGTTACACAAATTGTATTAGACCACTGTGAGCTAATTTATTATTCCCAACGTAATGTTTCTTTTTTCTTCTCTAAAATGAAATTTATTTCAGGATACTATGTGTAATAGTATTTTAACGAGGCTGCGGTAAATTGCCCTTGCTTTCATATTTAGGAGTATCCTTTAAATAACCTTTGCTTGGTAATTAATGTAATTAAATCACATTGATGATGCCAGAGGCCAAACTCTGAGGATGTATCAATTAGACCACGATCAAAAGCAACCAAACAACCTTGTATTGCAATTACTGCATCACAGAGGGATATCAGACCTCCGACATCAATGAGGAAGGATGACGGAAGGGAGCATGCCATGATGCCAGAGCTTTGGTTGCAACTAACAAGTACACATGTACACATTTAATGTTAGATGCTCTTTAAAAATATTATTGAAATCAAACACATAGTTGAAGAAAATACATATAATTTTATGTTTAGTACAAAACATTTTACCCAAATTTAATTTTTTTTTGCTAGTGAATTTACTCTGAAGAGAACCCTGTGTAGTATGTTTTGTAGGCGGTCGCATCTAGCCATCCAGGAGGAAGATGTATAACGGTCCGCTAAATCACCATTTTCCAGTAATTTAAGCACAGTTACATGCATACCGTTTGCATAGGATTAATGCTTGACGTTAATCGCATATTCAAACGAGGTAATTTGCTGAAACCATTCACGAGAAGCTGTTGACTTGTTTAATTGCATCAAGCAATGCCAAAATAGCTACACAGCGCAAACAACAAGGGCATGGGTGAATTGTGCAGATGGGTGATCCGGCTGTAAATGGCAATGCAAACATTACGTAAACAAAGTACTCTCGTTACAAAGTACCAAACGTCATTATCGTCCATTAATTGTGGTGCCGTTTATCTCCGGTCGGTGAGTAATAACAGCCAGTCTCAGACGCAAAGACAGATGTAAATGACTGCGGAGTTCCCATGGGACTGCCAGCCTGTTACCAGCCATATGCCACCAACAATCAGCCAGCCAGCCTGCCCGCCCCCTCTTCCTCTGCCTGCCTGTGCCACGGAAGGGGACCTCCTTAAGATACAGGAGCCAAGAGGGAGTCCTCAGCACCGTCATATGATCTGGTGACGATGCCACACACACACACAAACACACGCCCGCCCACCCCCTGGTATTTTCCGGGAGGTGGGAGGAGTGGGGTTTGGTGGTGGTGGTTAGTTGGGTGTGGGGGTTGGTATGAACTTGTCAGAGGCTCAGCGTTCCTCTACATGATCTTCCAGATCCTCAATGCAGGTGTTCCCTCATCTCCCTGCACCCCACTTCCCATCTCCCCACCTCTTCCATTCATTCACACACACACACACACACACACACACAACCCTTTTGCTGTCTCTGCTGTACCTGCCCCCTTCTCGCTGCCAACAAGCGCCCTCCCTGCGCCAGTCCCCCCGTCATTACACTGTGCCATGTAAATCCTCTTGTTTAACACACGGCTGTTTATTCCCGGAGCACAGCAGAGGCTGCCTGCCTCTCTGTGCATATATGCAAAGCAGGCACTGCTAACGGGAGCCAGAGAGCTCGGGGGAGACAGAGAGAGAGGGAGGCAGAGAGGGAGAGCAGGAGCCTGGCGTCTGCCTGCTTGGCTGGCTGGCTGGCTGGCTGGCTGGCAGTGCTGTAGGGTTCTTCTTCTCGCGGCTGCTCCACGTCTGCCAAACAGATGGAAGAAACACAGAGGAACCCCGTGCGCTTCAGGAGAAGTCCTTAGACACGTGTAAAATACTCCGCCGGCTAATTTCGTATTCGCCCGTTAATTGCCTATTACCGCCTTGAGGGTGTGTTTTCCCCCCACTCCTCTCTCTTTATCCTTCTCGCATTTTTTTTCTTCCTCTTTTTTATTTTGGGAAAGCTGTACACAGGAATTCCAACACAAAGCAAAGGAGTTGCTTCATCTCTTGCAGCAGGACGGAGACAGACAGAACTTTTCTCATTTAGTCTCAAGCTCCCTCAAGTCCTATCCGGTTTTATCTGGGAAAAAGGGAACTGAACGCTTCATTATAATTTCCCGCCGCCTTCATGCAGATGACATGTTCTGCATCCCGAATATCATTAACGCCTCTCATTTTCACTGTCGTTTCCATGCACTTGGCAGTTAGGTTTTCCTGCGACAGTAATTACCATTCGCGGAGGACCCCCGTCAAAAGGCACAGATTGTCCTAATGGGTTTGACGCTGATCAAGATCTCCCCTTTCCCTTCACTGCACCCCTCGCCTCTTAAAATAATGAGAAAAAAAATTATAAACTAAATGCAGGAGAATCCATTGAATCCTCTTTGTGATCTTGTGAAAGCGTCTTAATTTTTGAGTGACTTTTTCGTTTTTTCCCCCCTCTCCCTTTTCCTTTTCTCTTCGCTCCTTTAGGTGGTGCTTCAAAAACAACAAAGCGCATTCGCATGCATAATGGCCACTAATTCCGCCTTGCACGCCTTGCCTTCTGATCCATGAAAAGCGGCTATCTCATTTGCATGGGACACATTCAAATGAGCACTGCTGTAAGTGCCCATTTAATTAGCTGCTGTTCATCGTGGTTGGGCTCAACTCGTTTGGCTGGCGTCCCGATTTAAATCAGCCATTGTCTTCGAGCAACAAGCATTAATTCCATCAGAAGGAGACGAAAAAACACAGGGGGATTTTTGATAAGGGCGTTTATTCTGCAACCACTGTTTTGCTGAGGCTAATTTACTCCGGGACCCTGCTGTTTCGCTCCTTTAAGCTATCCTCTTTGTCTCGCCTTTGAAATTTACAAAATCTTACAAGAAATCAATACTTAATTGATTATTCACTTTTTTTTCCTTCCAAACAAGGGCGGGGGGAGTATGTGTGGGGTTGAGAGAGTCTTTGGGGCGAGGCTCATTCGCACACTACATCCAAGAGTATCCCCCTGCTGTTTCTCCTAGTCTTGTCTGCAGGAAGAGGAGGATAGGCAGACCGGCACGCCAAGAGCATGAGGTAACAGCAGCAGCAGCAGCTGAGGAGAGAGAGCCCTCTGGGTGAGTGATGATGACAACGGAAGCGCCCTTAGTGCACCATGCCAACTCACCGGTGGGAAAACAGTCCTGGTGCAAAAGGGTAGGAAGAACAGTTCCCATGGTAGACATGGAGCTCAACTGCTCTTTGAGTAGGGAGGGGAGGGGGGGGTGTCAGAATATAGATACTGTTAGAGATATGGCAGCAGTTGTGGTCAAGAGCAGCAGCAGAAGATGACATACATACACAAAAAATCATCATCATGAGGATCAAGCTGACAAATCTTTGTGGATTTTATCAGCAGTACCTTTGTGCCTTTGGACGTTTTGTTTACATGGAACCAGAGCGGAGTAGGCACCATGCCACCTGGACCTGGGTAAATAGGTGACGCACATCTGGCTACTGGAGTTGGACACACACGTGGACTTATTAGGGTGCCCGCCTTCAGCACACACAGTGAATGGCAGACATGCGACACACTGGAGACGTGAAGCTAATTTCCAAAGGGCTAAGAGAGAGAGAGAACGAGACAGACAGGGAAAGGGTGGGGGAGGGAGAGGGGGTGTGCACTGCGACAAGAAGGAACAGATGGCAAGGCTGGCACTGTGCCAAGGCCAGGGGAGAATTAACACGCTGGATAGCTGTGCATCAACAATACTGCCACTTGTTGACTCCTGCTGAATCTCCCATGGCCACTTCCACTGACACCAGCTCCACTTCATGGCAGGGACATCATCAACCTTGTCACCTGTACCCCAGAAATATATCAGCTGCTCACCATCATGGGAATGCTGTTGAACAGGCAACCCCCCTATCATGCCCCCTAAAACCACCAGTCCCCTCCGCACACTCTTGACAGGAAGCTTGTATGTGTGAGCACATGGGGCAAGAGGGACCATAGCAGGTGAAGGACCAGCTAGCAGCGTTTCCGCTGGCCCCCGTTTTCCTGCTTAATGACGAGAGGGGAGAGGGCTGGCACTCAAGGCTGCTGTTATGCGCCGCATATTAATAACCCGCTGACTAGACAAGTAGACAGCGTCCGATCGCCCTCCCTCTCTCGTGTGGAGCGTGGCACTCACATGGGTAGGGTGTCAAGGGAGGAGAGATACTGCCACGCGTTAACACCGGAGAAACGGATGTAACCGGCCTGCTGCCAAAAACACCCACGCTTAGTGTGCATGTGTGTGTCTGTTTGTGTGAGGGGGGTGGGTGGGGGGGGGGGGGGGGGGTTAGGAGGCAAACGAGGGGAGAAGGAACACCAACGAGAGCATCCGTCGTCATTACTCAGAGACAAAAGCTTGTCCCAGGACTGTTTTTTTCTTGCATTTTTTCCCCTTCTTCTCTTCTTCTTCAGGGGGAAAGCCAGCATGAGCTGACTCAGAGCATATTGCTCAATAAACGTCTCTCCGTCTGGATAAAGCGAGACCATCATGCGATGCCCAGGGGGGCTCTGGGAAATCAAATGTGATGTTTGAAGTAGAACAATTTGAGGTACATTACTGAGAAAGCAATTTGAATTGCCAATGAGGTGATGCATATCTGCATGTTAATTAGAACAATGTCAAGGTTCCCGTCGTCTGGAGTCGCTCAGTGATGGGCAGGAATTCGCTGGAAGCTCTGTTTGGAGACTGCAGCATGATCTGCATATATTACCGTGGGTGCTTTTTTTTTGTCCGGCTTTATTTTTTCCTCTTGCGAAAACAAACATGAATCGAGCAATGAAATGGGGGGAGAGACTAGAGGGAGAGGTGGTGGTTAGGAAAGGAGGGGGGCATCCGAAATTAAAATTATTGATTGATGCCGCGGCCGTTTTGGAGATGTAATTAGACGCAACGTGGACAAAAGCTGATATTATAATAGATTGTCTCGGACTTCACAGTCAGATTATACTGGAGCTGTAATTTATCTTCCGTTATGCAATTTGGACATTAAAAAAAAGGTAATTAGAACAATGAAGGGATGGAACACAAGACGGACGGAATTTGACACGTTTACCCAATTTGTCATTACATGGGTGATGAGAATACCGCACGTGCAAAAGGTAGGTTTGTTACTGACTGAAACTGACTAAGTCTGCAAGGTTACTTAGCGAGAGTATGTTTGGGAGTATTTGTGTTTCTTGGATTTTTTTCTCATTTGATTGTATAACAGTGCTTTTATCTCTGAAATAAATGTTACAAGTGTTACAAAATGCGTGGTCATTTCTTTTAGAATACTTAATCTGCCATTAAATTACACTAATTTAAAAGCGTTTATTAACCGTTCTCAAAGAATCAATGGCAAGGTTTGCGATTACATCCTATCACTAACACTATTAAATGTGAAGCAGTGGCTGATGGTATTGAACCAATAAGCCTATATCTATTGACAACTGGAAGTACCTTCATTGACAAGCCTTCTCATGATCACAAGTTGTTGAACAGTATCAGTCATATCACATACAGATGTTAACCAGGGTAAAAAAAAAATTACCATTTTTGCAAGCTAAATATTGTGCATTGAATCAGACAAGGCACCCAACGGCATTAAAAAAAGACTCCTGCAGTATCTTGAGATCTTCTCACCACCCATTGACAGGTAGATTTAAAAGCATTGCTGGGTTGTAAAAAGGGAATGCATCTGCAGCCAGAACAATGTCCTCCCTTTTATTCTTCCAGCGTAATGGCCGCATGTCCTTGAATCAGAGAAGCAACATCCAATCATGTCCCTCCTCTCCTAGTCATAAATGGAATGGTGATGCAATTCAAGAGCCATCCAGCAGATATCCTTCAGAGAATAGACTTCATAGGAATAGGCTCCATTTTTCATGGTGATCGTAAGGTGAAAATGCACTGCTTGACTCCATTTGTTTGCTGGTGAAAAGGAATAAGGAACCAGAGAAGATGGAAATTACTCTTCTTAGCTCATTTGCTATAATTGACCAGAAAGAATGTGTTTGGACAAAGTTATTTCAATGAGTTTGGGGAGACAAGAGTTGGCAGAGAGGGGGAGAGGGAGAGAGAGGGAGAAAATTATCATTTTGTCTAATATCGATACATGTGTACTCATTAAGCTTGTGCCTCATGTTCACTCATAGAGAATAAGAAAACATCAAGTTCCCCGCTGCAAATGTCATTACCCTAATGGGTCCTCATTTTCTAGGGTCATTAGGGATCACATTAATGCAGGCTCCTGGTTTTATATGCATTGCAAGGCAACACATGGGTCACAATGTCCAACTGCCATCTCTCAATACGGGTAGAGCATGCCCGCGTTGTCCTCGTAAGTGCTGTTTTATGCATATGCACCCTCTCCACTGGGATTGAGCACAATATTTATGAGCTCCGCATGACGTGCATATTATTATTGTTATTATCTGTTTCAGGGAAATAACATTATGCCTGGCATGGGCAATCACCAAATTGCCTGATTTATGTGACAGAGGGATGCAAGGGAACGCCCTTCATGCAAAAAGGTTGTAAAAATTTATTTTAGCAGATTAATTAATCTCCTTGCAGAGATCGTGTCACTTCCAGGTCATGTTCCCGGTTCTGTCAGTTTTGCTGGCCGCCGCAAAACCCACCCCTCACAGGACTGGGATAGTGACCTTTCCTCTCTTCAGATAGGATGGTTTCCTTCATGCAAAGGTTCATCTCATACAATTGGGGGAAAGGGGAATGGAGAGGGGGGGCGTTGGTTTGAATATATTAGAAATGTGTTTCACTAGCAAAGAAGGACTGCACAGCGTATTCCATTTTATTACATGGAGCATGCATTGAAAACATTTCCACTGAATGGTTTTAAGTAAGGGGCTGTGAGATCTGAGAGAGAAACAATTTCACACTACGTTTAACATTTTCTATGAGGGCACTACAGTTTATGTGGATGCAGATCAGTATAGCACCAAAAAGCTGAAACTGAAACTCTGTATATCTGGTGCTTTGTATCCTTTATAATCAATAACATGCAATGATATTACAGTGTGCATCAACCTATCCAAACAGCTTATAATCTTTCTTACAACTTACTTTTATGGGTGTTTCACTATTGTGACACAGAACAAATATCAATTCCGTTAAATTTGGATTTTGTAGGGACAATATGGTGCCCTGTGCCAGTCCCAAAGTCAACACAGACATTTAGGGAACTCTAATATTTTTCTGCTTAAACTATGATTGACTCCTGGAGATGTCAGTAATCCTAATGAGCGTGCAGCAACTCTACAAGCTAATATTTCAGATCGCTTCACCAGCCAGCCATATTCATTTACACAGCCTTGTCAAATCAGCTGGATATATCTCACCTGTGACTTGTCTTGTTCCTCTGAGCTCAGACAATGGGAGATATGTGATTAGATTTCTTTTAATAAGTCACTGGTGGTGTAATGTAATATCTGCTCTGGGAGAGCAATCAGATAATCAGGTGCATCTGGATTCATAAAAGAAAGAAATGATACGTCTTCACATTATTAAAATACCATACATTGAAGGTATGGATATTATATCGGTGTGCGATCTGTGTTGCATTTTAGACCGTACCTATTACAGTTTCCATAAGCTAAACACCACCACAACCTGTTGCTTGTTGTCAAGGTTGACTTAAACTGAATGCTACAGCCAATAAACAACAAAGCCAGCTCTCATAGCCAATGCTAACCCACTGAGGTAAACAAACATCACCAAATCCCATGGATCCGTCTTCAAAGTGGGCACAGAAGGGCCTCAATGAGAGGATGCATCTAAAACCACCAGCTATTCTCTGTCTGTCTTTCCAGCACACAACATGTTTTTAAGGAACTTTCAAAGGCCACAGGATCCTCTGGTAATTGGGGAATAATCAGCTGCATAGACAGACGCTGATTCTAATCATTTGTATCTTATTTATATAACACTACACATGTTCAAGTGGAGATGGAGGACCAATTATGAATGCAGTAATGGAAAGAAAGCAATAGGCAAGACTAAGCAAGGTGAAGTCATGTCTTCTCGTAGATGTAGTCCACTCTGTATAGCTCAGAATGCAATTATGACAGAATTGGAGTAATTTGAGGATTCAATTTTACATGCATGCCTAAAAGGCATATCCAAAAGTGCATGCTTTGAAACACATCTATTAAGCATGCATTTACACATTAGAAGAAAAAGGACTTATATTTTCAATTCACATACTGCCTTTTTCAATGTTATATTCAAAGTAAGCAAAATCACCATGCTTTTAAGTAGACACTCTGGCTCTAAATAATGATGCAAATGTGAAACACGCATATAGACACCTATATATGTGTGTATGTCTGAATGTTTAGACAGAAATAGGGGGGAGAAAGACTCAAACACTCACACATACACCTTACATTAAGCCAACCATCCTTTACTTTACCTGAGAGCATAACCACTATATGCAATTCTTGGATACAATGGCTCAGTAATCTACTAGCTTCTGCATACCACACCCTGTTGCCACGGCACAGCTCAATGGTCTTACCCAAGACTGTTTCAGCTTACCCATCAGCCTTTGCTACCATGTGCCACTCTTTCCTATGTTGCCTGTGGCTTGGCTAAGCCCTTTATGAATTTAAACCAGCGTTTGTTCGCCACACATTCTTTAAAAAAATGGAGCTGGCCTGGCTTGTGCGTGCGGCAGTGTGGGGGATTGTGATGCAAATGAGCACTATGATTTGTTATCGTGAACATGGCCATGGTAGAGTGGCTGTAAAGCTTTATCAATGACTGGGTTCATTTAATTAAAGATTCAAAAGGGAGCCCTGACTGCCTCCACTGGGCCTGACTTGAGATGCAGGGCACGCTTCCAGAGATTATTGTAAATATGTCTGTTGTAAAGGAGTCCACTTCAGGGTAGAGAAAACAAATATTAGGTCCCAGCCAATGCCAGAGGACGATGAGTCGCACTCTCCATTTTAATGCTCTGTCTGTGTGCTCATGCTTTGCAGGGTCAGATCTACATTTTCCTTCCCCCGACCACACACATACACACACACACACACATGCACACACACGCACACACACACAGGCACACTGAATTTCTCGAATGTTTCCCGAAAAATGGGATGTGACTGAAATAACATTGCTCGACCAAGAGCTGAAGAAAAAAAAAGACAGGAGAAAAAAGACAGACACCATTGGAAAGGATAGAAGAAAAAAATATAAATGAAGATGTGCACTTGAATATGGAGCCCCATCTCACTCAACAGAGAGGTAGTCTCACTGATTTGTATGTAAGTGCAATGCCCCCACCTGTGTCCTGCCATAATGAAAGACCACTAATGGCTGAAACTGTCACTCAGCAAGCCTATAACACAAATCCCAACCTACCCTTTGGGCCGACCGTGTACTATGTTTAAGCATATTGTCATTTAAAGTGTGGCAGAAATATTGATTCCATAGGCTGAATTTGTTCCATAGGCTGAAAAGTAATGATTACGTCCCTGGCAGCTTGATTAAACCCTATCGCTATTGACGGAAACATTGCAAAGAGCTGCCGAGCGCTGCTGGATCACAATCAAGCTGATTGGAGCGCCTGCATGTCCCCCGTGCAGCTTTCGCCTACCTTAAGTCAAAATGCCCTCCCCACCCCCCAACTCCCTTGTTCAAGCAGCAGCTAGCTACCCCCTGCAATCAATGAGAAGGCATCCAGTATATTAGACGTGTCTGGGGCAGAAATCTCAGACACATGCAATGCGTGAGCCTTTAAAATGGACTTGCTGACTTCGGGGTGAAATGGTTACTTTGATACAGATTACTGGGAAGCTCTTTCAGCTAATTAAACTGAGAGAGGAGCGGGAGAAAGTGAAAGACCCAATATCCTGCAGAATGGCTGTAATGATAGATTATTCGGGGCTAAACGGTGGCAGGGCAGAGGAGCACCAGATGGAGTCAAAGGGCTGGACTGTGTTTAAAAATTGTGTTGTGTTTTGTGTTTGAAAGTAGGTCTCTGCCAGGTTGGCAATAAAGGACAGGTGTTGAATTCAAAGAGGCAAAGGAAAAGCCACTCACCATGGTCACTGGACTGCTTGAAAGCACTGTGCACACACACTCCTTGAGTAGAAAATATAAGCTTGACATTAGTTCTTCTTCTATGAACTTTTGCATTTAGTAGCATTAGTAAAGCTGAGGTGTAAAATGTATGTTATTTCAGCCTAAGTTTTTATAAAACATCTGTTTCATATTTTGGATAAAAATACCACAACAAAAAAAAGCAATATCCTATTTCAATAAATCCTGGACAAACTTCCATACTGTTCTTTAGTTGTAAGCAGAGAGTGGTTCTATACGTAGGTCAGAGAGTAGATAAGAGAGAAAAAGACGTTTAAAAAATTAACACTCAATAGTCATTACCATTAGTTTAGATATTTGTTCATCTTGCAATAATTCTTGACGAAGAGGTCCAAAACCATAATAACAACAATATGTTATAATAATAAATAATATGTTTCTTTTAGCCCCTCACAAACCCATACATCATTTCTACTAGTCATTCAAATCCCCTTTTACTAGTCCAGCCATGGTAACCCACACTACTTCCTATCCCCTAAAAAAAAGGCTTAGCTGAAAACAGGAGATGTGCTGTTATCTATGTAGTCGACAAAATGTTCAAATGATCACATGGCCAGAGGCCAGGAAAGGGTGCCTCCGTGTTTGGGATGAATGCTTTCATCTTAAGTGAATTTGGTCAGTGCAATGCAATTCCACAAGCCCAGTGCAGCAGCTGTTTAAAGTTAAAGTTCCAAGGTAACCATGGCACCCCATGCCTTCAGTACAGATTATAACATGTGGAATAAGTTTCAATGCACTCCTCCTAACATTCCCACTGCTTGAGTCCCACTGAGTTTCAACACCAGGGTTTTAGCTGTGTCAGGTAAACAGGTCACAGGTCAATGATAAAACAATATACACAGTCCACAGAAATCTGTCCAAGAAGGAAACAAAGGTAGGTCAGGTCACTATTAAATTCATTTAGTCCCGATCTGGAGAGCCTTATGAAATTGATGCTAATTATAATGCAGCTTGATTATATTTACAAATGCATTGGGCCCTTGGCTGGAAATGTTTCATGCAGATGTCAATCAGTTGAGCAAGATGAAAAATAGACTTTTTTTCCATTGCGGTTAGTTTGTAATGCTACCTAACTACGATTACTACAGAGGAAATGAGCGACTATTTTTCATACCACGACAACTCTGTCGTGGTATAAAAAATGATGCAACAAATCAATCACAACAAGTGACTCTCAGCGGTTGAAAAGTCAGGTAGAGGAAAAGGTTTAGAATGTAAGAGGGAAGAAAATAAACAAAGCCTACAGAAGCAAAAACAAATGACTTTTTTTTTATCCTTTGTGCGTGGTGATGACTCACACACAGGCAGACACACACACAGACACACAAACATACGCATGTATGCACACACACACACACACACACACACACACACACAACAAACTGAAACTGAACACACACAAAAATCTGTATTATCTTGGTCTTCTTTTCCTGCCATCATTTAGAAGTAATAGATGGATGGAGGCTTTGGGATGGTCCAGCGTGTGTCAGTGGCAGGGCCCAGAGTCATCCGTCACCAGCAAGGCCAGGTGACATACTGCCACCTCTAAGCTGCCTTGACGCTCCCCTGATGCCATACACTAGTGCAGACACTACTTAGTACGTAAACAAAAAACACACACACAGATGGACACCTACACACACACACACACACACACACACACACACACACACACACACACAGACATACACCACACAGATACACAAAGTTCTTAAAAAGAAGCACACAGACAGGCTGACAGACAGACAGACACACAATGGCACCACACACAAATGCATTGGACATTTGTAAGGGTGCTTGCACACACACACACACACACACACACACAGAATGAAGGACACGGCAACACACTCACACAGTGTATACAAAATGGTATACAGATGCATGCTCGAAAATGCTTATTTCAAAAGAACATGTCATTTTATGAAAATCAAAACCATTTCCCCACTTTAGTCTTCTTACTTAACATTCAGGCTAAAAATATGCAACACTCTAATACGTATTCATCATCATGGAAAAGGCTTAAGAGAGGGATGGGGTTAGGCTGAGGGTGGGAGATTGTATCATGTCTACTGGTCTGGTTTGTATCCATGAACATGTAGCCTATACAGTAGATGGGAGGAGTGTGTGTATGCATGGATGCTTCTGGTTAAGGTTGTTGGGGGTGAGTGTTGTGTATGTGTGTGTGTGTGTGTGTGTGTGTGTGTGTTTGTGTACTGGGTGAGGACTGGGTAGGGAGTAGTGTATAAGTGTGGGTGCGTGTCTGTAGAAGCTACTGGCAATATGTTTGTGGCAAATGGTATGTTTGTATATGTATTACTGTCTGAAAGTGGTTAGTTATTATGTGTGTGTGTGTGTGTGTGTGTGTGTGTGTATGTGTGTGTGTGTGTACGTGCGCGTGTGTGTGCGTCGTGCGCGTGTGCTGGGATTGGCTGGTGGCGAGCATCTGTGAGCAGGCCCATATGGAGTGTGGGAGTGATGAATGAGCGCAGGCGAGGAGGATCCTCATTAAATAAGATGTAAATGAGAGGGGGGCTGACTGAATAAAAGGCCTGCCAGGCTAACGGGGATCTCATCTGAGGCACAGGCCATAAAGTTGGGGGGTGGGGTGGGGTAGGGGGGGGGACAAAGCTCCCAGGCAGAGCCACCATCCACCAGAGCAAAAGAGACACTGGGAAAGAGAGAGAAGGAGGGAGAGGGGGGGGGGGCTAGAAAAAAGGGAGAACAAATGGAAGAGAGAGAGAAAGAAAGAGATGAAGAGAAGAAAATGGATGGTGGTAAGCCAGGCAACAGCTCCTGTAGGTGAAACAGAACTAGTGATAGGGATGCGGAAGAGAAAGAGGGAAGGAGGAGAAAAAAAGAGTGAGAAAGAAAGAGAGGAAAAAAGATAGAGGAGAGGGAGGGAAACAGGGAGGGGGCAATCCTCCAGGAAAACAAAATAGCTGAAAGCAGCTGAATGTGTATGACTGGAGAGAATTAATAACGGCAGAAAGCGAAAACCAGAAAAACTGGTAAACAAAATCCATCCCTGCATAGCCGTAATAAGGAGTGGGCGGGAGCCCTGGGAGGAGGACAGGGGTTTACATCTCCAGAGCAAAAAACACAAGAGGAATCCCACCGACTTCATGTGTGCTTTCTGTATGATCTGTACAATTTCATTCCGCCCGTTTGATGTGAGCCTATGCATTTGTTTTTCGCATCCTCCTGCAAACTGCAAATGGAAATGGAAAATGCTTTGCTTTTTTCTTTTCTTTCAAGAAATCAGCTATCACAAGTATCTCTGAATAAACTGAGAAAACAATCCCAACTAATCACTACTTTACTGTATGATCGCTACAGGAAGTGGTGTGTGTGTGTGTGTGTGTGTGTGTGTGTGTGCGTGCTGTAAGATCAGGCTTTCAGCTGCCCAAATTCCAAATGGAGTGTATATGAACCAATATGAAATATCTGGCCCTCTCCATCAAGGTCACAGCAATCACAAGTCAAAGCAATCTGGAATTAAGTTTCTTGTAGCACCAGTACCATGGCAACAGAAAATGGAGGAAGAGTGCACATACACACACAGACACACACACCCACACACAGAAAATCACACACACACACAGAAAATCACACAAGCATACACAAAAACACCCTTCCTCAAGTACACATACATGCACATGGAGGACAGTATAGACATGTTGAGACACATGCATGAACATAGAAAACACACACATACACACACACACACACACACACACACACAGACAGACAAAGAGATATGACTGGATTAATAAATGTCAGGCAAAGGAGTACTCACAGATGCAGCTCTCCATCCCAGAAACGAAGCAAAGTCAATTCCAGCCCCCTGACAATCCTAACTGTGAAAAATGGGGCCTCATCCTTTTTTCTTCTACTTTTGGATTCACTTCAATGGTTCAAGGGTGTTTGTGTGCTTCCCCCAATTACATTTCATACTTATTTCTGTGTTCTCTTCTCTCTTTGTTTGTATTGCCCACAACTAGCACCCTGGCACTCAACAGATTCAAATGGAAAAAATTATCCAGTAAATAGGGTGGAGGGCAGAGAAGGGGAAAGCATATAAAATGAAAAGAGTTTTGTCTGTTCATTTCACCAGCTGGCTGTCAATGGAGAAAAAAAAAAAAAAATAAAGTAAAAAAAAAAAAAAAAAACAATTACCCTCATGTTGGGCCTGGCATATGGCTTTTCACAGTTGCAGTTTTTAGACTCCAACAACTGAACTGTTCTGATGTCATGCTCGACATGGGAAGACGGAAAACCCAGAGGCTTAGGCACAATTTACAAGGAACCATCCATCCAATGCCTGCACTCTAAAAACCTCATACCAAATTTCAGCCAGTGTTGTGTCAGATGGGTTGGTTAGCAGTTGCAAGGAAAAAAAGAGTGTATCTGTAAATAGAGGAGACTGAAGCAAAGGCGATCATGAGGCAATTCAGCAACAGATCTTGAAGACAGCCCTCCAGTATGTGGGAGACATCTGTAAGGGTTTCTGCTTTTTTCCACCAGCTACAACAAATTCTTAATCAAACAATGATCAGTCACAGAACATACTGTACCTATATATTTTTCCTGAGTATTTCAGACAATTATTTCACAAAGAAGGGTCCCGTTCATACCCCAACACTCATATCCCAGATACTGTTAATCTATTGGCTCAGCATCTCTGTATGGTATGACTCATGCAAGTCAGAGGAGACATGTCCCAGGGTCAAAAGGTAATTCCTTGCCTCCTTGTTGACTACCTACCCACTAAAGAACATGCCTCCGCCTCTATTTCCTCTAAACTCCGAAGTAGAAGATACAAAAAGACGTCAGGTGGTTTTAGTTCAGAGTGTCAGCAGAGATGCATATAAACTGAAAATCCAATTATGAGCATGGTGGAGGGCTTTTCAACTTCACACTCTTTGACTTCAACACTATCTGATCTAATTAGAACTGGATGGACAGGGCCGCTGGCCATCAAAAATAAACAACACCAGATGAAAAGGCTGACAAATTCCCAATTAATTGACACACAGACAGATACACACAATCAAAGGAAGGATTTCTATACAGCATTTCAGTGTTGTGTGATGAGGAGGATGAAGAGGAGCATGTAAGGTGACAGGCCATGAAAAGCAAGGGATGTAGTTGTGCTGCACAACAGTAAGGATTCTACAGGTCTTCTGAGCTTTAGGCGGAACAAAGACAAAATCTGAACCTCACACAACTGCCGAGGGCACTGCATTCCATTCACACACACAGAAACACACACACACACAGACTTGAGCACTCTTCAGCACTCATCTGGACTCTGCATTCCATTTGACCTGGGGAGTCTCTTAGCGATCAGCAGAGAGGGTGGAAGATACACACACACACACACACACACATAGGTATGCATGCATGAGAAAAGACAATTACACACTAGACCCTCACACACACACACACACACACACACACAAACCTCTTCACTGTTCATACACATCTGTTCCCTGTTAATACAGAGTATGTAAATATGCTTGTATGTTTTTTTTTACTTAAGATTTAAGTTTACGTCTATAGTGATCTATCTGTGAAAAAATTCAATAATCTGGACCAATTTCTCTCTCTCTCTCTCACTCTCTCTCTCTCTCTCTCTCTCTCTACTAATTTCAAACGTTCAGTTTTTGGAAAATCGAAAGTTTAATGCACATCTATCATGGAACAGTACATGTCTTGTTGTGGGACTACACATAGAAGTATTGAAAGGCCATTCATTTTAATCACTCATATTTTATGCAGTTCATCCTCTTTGAAATTTTGACAAGTACAATTTATCTGCTATATAATTTAGTTGGTTAGGAAAGTGTCAGATGAAATGAAATTGATCAGTAGCCCTGCTCACTCGCCATTTACCTATGACATTTGAGGCAAATGCTTCTATATTTGGCCTGGCCAATGGCTTGGGGATCCTCAAATATATCATCCGTCATTTAAACCAATTAATGAGTTCTAAGCAGAAAAAAATGGTGGTACATCTGAGCAAGACTGAGAGAGGTAATTCTCAAAGCCATTTTCTCCTAAATCCCATTAGAAGGAAGCAATGAAAAAAAATCTGGCCAGTGTCATAAAATTGAGGGATTTTGTTTAAGGACTGGAAGGTATTGCAGACCAGATTACTTGAAGCTTATTTTCTTTGTTGGGAAATTACATTTTGGAGAACTAGCTTTGAGTCACAGCTAAATCACATGGCCATGTGCTTCCTCCTTTACAAGCTTCCAAAGGCGATGCTATCTTCAAATCCTTTATTATATGGGGTATCTCTGGCATAATTGCATCTTCTATTTGTACTCTTGTACTTTAAACTGATGTCTGTCCTTAACCAAACACACGTTTGTCTGTCTGTCTATCTATCTTCCAATCTGTCTATCTAACTCTCTATTCCTTCCTCAACATATCCTCCTGAAGCTGTGTATGAGAGTCTCTACCGAAGAAAACTTTTATATTCAAGATGATCTTGGAAACCTTAAAATTCACCACCCTACGTTATTGTTCAGACACGCAAGCTGAGAGTATGTTACAAAGGTCAAATCACTTCTCACTGCAGATGAGACCCAGCAACCTGCCCAGCAACATATGACCCTGATGAACAACCGAGACAAGAATCAATAGACAAACAGAGCTCAAGGAGTTCTTCAGAAAGCCTTTGTCATTCTGAGGTACACTTTGATATCCATACTCATTACTCAACACCCGGGGTGTGGCAGCTTCTTCCAGATGAATTGAGAGTTTCCACTAAAAGCAAATTACATCAACAAATACATGTACATAGAAGCTAGAAGGATATCAGCTCCAAGTTACAGACTGATCATTACCACAGACTACAAGGACAGCAGTAGGTTCTTTAGAAGCATGCTGTATGCAAAATGACTATGTCCTTGACGTGCATTTACTGTATGATGAAATAGATCTTCATCAATCTCACTCCTGGAAGCAAATAACTCATCCTACAGATAACAAGTTGGATCAAGTACTTATTAGGAGCACCCAGAGTTAAGCACTGTTCACTATACGCTTTGAATATGTAGTGTGGATTTAACATGTAGTGTGGATTTCATTCACAAGCATTCCTATTACTCAATAAGTCATGCAAGCTGAGCAATGGCTTTATACAGCATACACTCTACTGGTAGCTAATTCAGTTACAGCCGTGCAATATAATACAGAGAGTAGTTAGTAAAAATAAAGAACACACAGTATGTTTTCTGTCATGTATTTATACCTCAGTCATGCAAATGTTTTGATCAAGATGTACCCCCCTCCCTTTCAAGAAATCCACGTGGGCCTTTTGATCATGCAGCCGTAAACACATGGTCCAATTTCCACTGACCTAGAGCGATGCTCTAGAGTGCTGTCGGCATCCTCAAGAGATTGTGAAGTATTATAACTTCACTTTGATTAAAGATTAATGGATGAACTGTAGCTTTTAGGGTAGATTGTGCTCAGTGGGCTGTTTAGGATGCCATGAGGTTGCTCTTATCAAGATCTTTCATAAGGTCTTAAAATGACTACAGGATGTTTTCCCTAGTAACAAATACTTGTCAAAATTCCAAGTTTCAAAAATAAGTCTGATATACAGTATAATTTGCAAAAAAGGTAATAAAGATATAAAAACACATAATAAAAATATTTCAGTTAAAGGTACAATGTGTAGCATTTTTAGCTGTTCATGATCTAATCATAATCTTACCCCTTCACAAATATGTGCTTTTTCATGAATATTTACGACCACCATCAATTTCAACTATTCTAAATGGTCGATTTACATAGGCATGAATGGTTGGCGTTGCTCCATAGTCATTCGCCATCTTGAAATACATTAGCCAGTACTAGACATAATAGGCTACATTAATGCTTCGCTGTTAGCGTTTTGTCGCTGTCACGTGAAACTCAGGTAATGCTTTGCGCCAGTCGCCCGGGAAGTTTTGAAAAAGAAAACAAGGCGGATCACACATACTCAAAATCCGAATTTCAGGAAAAGGTGTCTTCTTCTTCTCCCAAAAAAGAAAAAGGATATTGAAAAGAGCAAGACCAGTGACATCGGAAAAAAGAGAACATCGGAGCTGCTAATTCTTCCTAACGTTAGATGATGTGAATGAATCATGAATGCATACACGAGGAAGAAACAAGATTGAAAGAGACTCTGAGTTTGCTTGCTTCCTTCTGGACAGGTAGATTATGCCTGAATTCAAAATGTTTCATTGCACAATTGTCTAGTAGGTGTATGCTTTCCATTGTGTAACGTTAATTGAAACAATTTGCTCTTTGCCTGTGAGTAGGCTATCAGGCTGAAGCTAACGTTTGTTCAGTGAGGCTTCCCAATGTTTGGGATGTAATAATGTTGACTGGGTAGATTTACCTGCAATGAATAACAGTACCAGAAGTGCTATTCATTTTATTTATTCATTTAGCTTCGTCTAAGCTATTTTACATAGCCTAATTTCATAGCCCCTTCTGTTTGTTCGGCTAACTCTTGTTTTTTCACAAAGTGGCAAGCTTAGTGTTATAATTTTATCTACGAAATGACATGCTATTATATTCCACTCTGCACTTGAATCTGAGTAAGCTGTGAGCTAGTTGTAATAGTTATAACGTTATAATGTTATAACGTTATCACAATCAGAACAGGGCCATCTCTGGAGGCCTTCAAAAAGCTCTTAAAGACCCAGCTATTCAGAGAACATCTTCTATCCTAGCACTAAAATTAACTGAAGCACTATCCCCTAGCACTATGCTCCTTAAGGTTTCTGCTATGTAGCTTGATTGTTATCCTCGTTTTGTAAGTCGCTTTGGATAAAAGCGTCTGCTAAATGCATAAATGTAATGTAAAATGTAATGTTACAGAGTAAGAGAAGGGAAGAGGGGATGTTCGTATGATACAAAGCAGCTGTTCTTTCTTATTGAACCGTGGCTAAAAAAGTAGCCTTTTGTTCATTTTCGGTTGAGTCTTGAGATACAGACCTACAATATCAATATTACCACATCTCACTCATCTCATTCAAGGAAAATAATTATTTAATTCCTCATTTATATTGTCACTTGTTGCCACTGCTTTTAGCTAGACATTTGACACATTGGCATTTTGAATAGCAAAGGCTACCGTAGCTGTAATACATACTTTGAACTGCGTGGCGCAGGATTAGCGAACGTCCTACACATTGGAGCTTTAAAGGTAGCTCAGTCCAAGTCAAAAAAGTAACAATAGAAACCATACTGTTTCAATTCACACGGTCAGTAAAACCATATGGTCACACAAGCTTGGAAGTGAAAACATTCTCACTGCACCCCTATACAGTACCCGGGGTATTCAATAGGTGGTCCCTGGTCCAGTTGAACAAACTAAGAGTAGGCTACAAGGGATGAAGAAAAATTGTGCATATGAGTCAACTGTAGGCCTATTCCTATTTTACTTAATCCCAATACATATAGAAAGTGATTTACTACTTGCTACTTTTATTTTAGTTTTGTTGATTCAAACACAATTTTTGACCATAAACTGGAATACTGTCCAAATTCTACAATTTTACACAATCGCACATTGCTGTGTACTGTATCAGACACTCAGCTGTTAAATGTCCTGTAAGTCTATTCGTATTCAGGGAATGCAATATATATTTTTTATCTATCTTTACAGTTGTTCAAATTGAACACAAAAAATGTTGAGGGGCCAAGTAAATTGTTTAGTATGTGTATAAAGTATGTGTATAAAACTAAGAATGCCAAAGGTTAAACTATGTAATATTGTGGCTTGTTTTGAGTCTTCCTTTGGGTTTAAAAAGATACTGTGGTCCCCCAATCTTCACCAACATACAATATCTTCACTACAAGTTCTTTCAACTATGGGAGCCAAGCAACATGACTTGAAAAAATACTTTCACTTTCTTTTCTATTCACATACGTAGGCCTACACTATAACAGTAGCCACTTTTAAAAAAATAGTAAAATTATATCTTCATAGTCTCTTATGCTAGTACACACACACATGCGCACATACACATTTACGTAGGTTATGTATATACCCTTCTCACCAGATCCTTATGGAGAAAATCCTGTAAGAAACACATATATGCACACTAAATTAAATATTTTTACATCTAAATAACCATAAACCTTTTTAGGGTTTCATGAAGATCACAGTGTCAAAGGCACAAAGACATTGAATTGCCATCCACTTATGTATAATAGTTCAGAGCACTTTACTTTTATTGTTGATATTCAGATCCATTGTAAGTTACATAGATTGGCCATTGTGCATAGACAGACCATCTCCCTATACTGCTGAATATTATACATACTCTACATTCTGTATGTTGACTTCTATGCATAAAAATAAAAAACGGAGGTTCCAAGGTCAATATAATTCACCCAATTGCTTTTTAGTATAGTTCATGGGCACATCTAACCAACCACACATCCTCTTCTTTTCCAGACTATTCTTACCAATGAAAAGGGACAAGGCCGAAGCATAATAGAAAAGGTGATCATCAAAAAGCCTCCAGAGAGAAATAAAGAAGGAATTTATAAGGCAGTATATATTTCATATATATAATGAAGGGGCAATACACTAGTAACTATGGTACTAAGATAAGTGGAGTCTCAGGAATGTTTCTTTTACATTACTTCACCAAACACTGATGAATGATCAGTTGAAGATACATACAAATATAATATTATCTTCCCCCAAGACTTTGTCCACAGCAAATGAGCCTTGACAATTATTTTCATAAAAAGCAATAAAGACCTTTAATTACAAAAATGCCAATATTAATTTATCTTTCAAAAAATCCATAATGCTATTAAGAGCATAATTAAAAATATCATTTGCTAAGCTGAGGAAAATTGCATTTTTTGCACACGTGACACATGGAACTTAATTCATGTTTGTTTTCAGGGGTCGGAACGCAAACATTAGCTCTGAAATATTAATCCGATCTATTGTATTGATAAAAAAAAAAAATCGACATCACAACAGCAGCTCATGCGTCATACATGCATGCATCATTACGCTTTTCCACAATTACAAAGGCTCATCAACTCCTCAGCTCTACTGCAGGCACAGGGAGACAATGGAAGGCAGCAAATAATGAGTGAACTAGTATTCACAATACAATTTCTAACCTACAGACAAATTCTTTAATTAGTTTACTTATTAAGGCAGTACATTTCATCAAATTCATACATATGCTATGTGTTGATTACATTACCTAGACTGACTAAAAAGAGAGCTATTTTCCTATAGGCATTTTGATTCGTTGGTCTGATGGCTGATTCTTGTTCTGTATCAGAGTCGGATCTACTGTGGATTAAGTTCAGAATGAGTGAAGCTTCCAATGCAATGTGCTTTTATTTCAGTCTTATTTTGACTCTAGACATTAAGACATTTTTTAGCTCTAATAGGATTTGATTCCCCTGAGTCGCACTGCTCTGAGGCGGCCACTTCCTTAGTATTAGCCAGTCAGGTATGACAAAACCTCCCGACTCCCTCACCCTATCTGGAGGTAAATAATAAATGAAAGTGGTATTTGAGTTTTCAGATCATTGTGTGGGTCAGGAGCCTTTTTTTCGAAGAACTCTGAAAGACAAGCAACTCCATCTCAAATGCTAAAGGTTAGCATTCTGAATGAGTTCCATACCCTGGCTTGCTGGAAAATGGTAGTTTATAAATATTTTGACGGCATGTCACAGAAAACTTGATTGTTTTAAGTCTCTGTTGCATTTAATGTATGGAGTATTTATTGTATACAACATTAAAAACACTGTAAACAAAATGGCCAGTTGGGTGACTGAAAAACAAATTGGAGACAGGCAGAAATTTCACAGTATCTATTTCCCATAAATTCCTTGCCTAAAAGCTCAATCATTGCAGCAATGACAAAGCTGATTAGCAAAGATGATATTGCAAAGATGACATTGCACCACATTCTCTGGAACTTCCTCTGAATCCCTGTCTTAAAGTTCTGGACACTCATTGACCCTTTGGCTCCTACTGCCCTTGGACACGTTGATATAGTACGGTTTGGCCATCCCTCTATTCATTAGAGGCCACAGAGCTGTGTTATTTTCGGAAATGCTCATTAGCTAAGGTCAACTAATTATTTGTACACTTAATTAAGGTCATAGCCCCCCGTCACGATGCCTATGGAGCTCTATATGTGATTGGGTTAAACACTCTTGTTCGACCCATTTCATCATTTGTCTTTGGGGTGTAGTGGACACACAGAATTAGCTTCTTGGCAGACCATCAATGACCTGTCAATCCTGCCTTTACGCCCATTCATCTGCAAGGACCTCCTGAGACAAGGAGGCAAGAAAAAAAAAACCTGAGGAATGAATTCAAACAGAAGTGTGCAAACAGAAGTGTTCGTAAAATGAGTATTCATCAGAGCTCATATTCTGATAAACGGGTTCATACAGTAATAGACACTCACATAGAGAAATTTAATCTACAAGATTAGATCAATTATTGTTTCATTATGACCATTTACAGTGTGCCTATTATCTGTTGCTTTGCTGCAGGATTAGAAGGAATATTCTGTGTTGTATGTGGCTTTGATCTGGCCCTCTTCTGTTTACTATTTCTGGCGAAAGAGGAACAATGTACTTCTTAAAAGGCCCTGCTCCAAATAGGTATGCTTCAGTAAGCCTGGTTGGCACAGATCTGGGCTAAACCACACTGCTGAAAGATTCAATTCTGTACTCCATTTTTTTAGTGATTTTTTTTTCAGAGTACTTTCTATTGACCCAATTTGCATTACTGCCAGAACCTCCCCAAATTGCATCAAAAACCCAGTTTATATTCCCACAGATGTCTAACAAGCAGCGGATATGGTGTGGGATTATGGACAGGGAAAAATCAATGGCCTGCTGTCTCTGAGGCTTCAATATAGATCATGAATCACAGCGAGGAAGTAGCCCATGATGGCTGAGGCTGGCAGTGCCGGGTGGGGAAGTGTGCAGAGCGAGTAACTTTAATGGACTATTGTCTTTGGCTTGGTAAACAGACGGCCATTACTGTCTGCTGTGTTTAGCATAATGACAGCCACACTGCTACTAAAAACCCTAATGATAGGGTACAAAAGCAGGAGATTGCATGTGAATTTAAGTAAGAAAAAAAAAAGGCTCAAACAAGTCAGAGGTGTCAATCCCTGTTTATCTGTGCTCCCGTCAAGGTGTTTATGAGGCTTGCACAGCCGTGCGTGCGATTCAATAGTGTTTGGGATCAATGTTTCACTCGAGAGGAGAACCTGACTCACAAACACACTAAACTGTGTGAGCTTTCTCAATCCGAAGGCTGAGCATCACGACCCGCAGCCAATCCATAAAGTCAATGGGTCTCCTTTACATAACACAACCTATCAGAAGTCCCTCATCTGGTTTCCGATAGCACTGTCAAGTGTCAGTGTCCCAGAGTGCCATCTATCATGTTGGAAACATGGCAGTGGAGTTTCTCTGAAACTGAGCAAACCAAACATGACATCTTCCTAAGTCTGAATGCAGAGAGACTGGCCCACAGCGTCATGCCCCTTGGCTGGTCCAAAAGATTGCTATTGAATACCTGTCAAAGGTTGCATTGCCAGGGGTTACCCTGGTGTTAGGGGGAGGGAGAGAATGAGGTCACTATATCAACTAAACCGCGTGAGAAGGAAGAGCTTTCTACTTCAGAACATGTGGAAAAGGCATACAGAGCAGTAAAACGCCATTTTGTTCCATTAAGATGACATTAGGCACTTTCAAACTCAGCAAGACCTCGAAGTTCAGTTTTACATCTATATGTGGGAAGTAGTCTTTGCTTTACTATTTCCTTTCAGAACAGGAACAATGGCACTCGAAACCTGGCTTAAAAATTTAATGCATTTCATTTATAAAGGACGTGATTGCATCAACGGAGCCAGAGACTGAGAGCCACTAAACTAAAAAAGACCACTAGGTAATTGGAAAGAAGCGGATTCAAGACAGCTCATCCTTTGTTCTATTTAATGCCTGGAAATTATGTATTGATAATACCTGCATTATTGTATCTATTTCTCTCTCTCTCTCTCTCTCTCTCTCACTCTCCCCATGTCTCTGTTTCTCTGTGAAGGACAAAGTGTAGGTCAGCAAGTAGGAAGGACAGTGGAAATGATTAATCTGTCAATCTGCATCAAAAACTCCCCTCGTCTGCCCTCCCCTTTCCTTCCCCTCCAACATAGAGAAAGGCTATGCAGTGAACTCTAAATGCACTGAGACCAATTCGGATTCTGGGCTGTGCGTGGCTATAATGCGATGACGAGCACAGAGGTGGCACATGAAAATGACTTGTTGGAGTCTATTTTACATCTGCACCCCACTCCCCTGTCTCTTTCACTCACACACACACACACACACACACACACACACACACACACTTACAAACACTGCAGGTAGCAGGGCCACAGTGATGACATGTGCATGCTGATTATAGGCTATTCAGGGACCCTGGCGCGCACAACACCACAATGTGTCATCTCGCTTTTAAAGCTATTGCCCCGTCACACTATGAGAAAGGATAAACGTGGCCCTGTAGTTCACACAAAGGACCAATAAGTGTAGGAATCATGACATTTGATATGCAAGACATATCTTCACCCGTATAGTAATGAAGCAATATTGAGCGCAATTTCCTGCCTATCCTAAAATGACAGCGGAACAGCAAAACAACACCAAACCAAATTGTACCACTGAACGACACATAAAATGAATATTCCATCAACAGTGAAATGCAGGCAGTCATCAAATAGATCTGCACATTTTATACACTAACACTAACTAACTACTGTACCTATTACATTACCAATAGATAATGTCAAATGTACCTTACAATGATGCACGGAAACTTCCTACTCGATTTTACTATGGTCCCTTAAACTCAGGCTGTACTTAGCACTGCTTCAGACTTTGGCAGCTGTAGTGCTATCTGTGTACACCCACCTCGTAAGGTGTAAGGAGTACACACCACATGATTTCCACATGGCCTCTCTACTCTGGCAACCAACTGCTCTTGTGACGGCGACTCGGTGACAGGAACCTGGGGAGTTGGGCCATGTCTGTGTGTGACAGGGCTATATTTGTAGCTGACCTATCTTTGCACACCTCTCCTCGTATAACATCTACAATGTATAAAGGAAGCCTGGTTTACACTGGGTGCTATTGCATTGGGTTTCACAAGTAATCTACCACCTTTCCGGGCAACTTTCTCCCATGTTCCAAGGACAGAGCAGAAAGGGTTGAGGGAAAGGCAGCTTTACAGTATGTCAGTTGATAAGTGGAATGGCTATGGAGAGAGAAGTCAAAACACACACAATCTATCAACCTGATTTAGTGTGAACCTGGTTTAACAAAGGCTTGTCTCAGACACCAAAACGGTTACTGTATGATATGTTGGCTTAGCAGGAAAACATCATTAAAAATAAAATTAAAAAAGCATGTTGGATTTGTGTCATCTCCTGTCAACAGGCCTCAATCTCACACCAACAAAATAACTATGACCATGAGCCAAATCTGTACTTTGGAAAGCTGTCCTTATGCACTTCAGACTCGCTACTGAGACTATAAGAGGTGAGTGGAAAATAGAAAACCTAAAAGAGCAATCAATAATGCTCTCACTGTCAGCTAAACAGACAAATACACCATGGCACAGGAAAAAAATATCAGATTACATTAAAAAAGAAGAAGAAAAGATCTGTTCTACAATTTACAGTGAGTCAAATTGGGATTTTTTTTTTTTTTTTTGCTATTTAACTATGGAGTGTCCATCCCAGAACCCTTCCCAGGGTTGATTCTTTTTTCCCTCACCAGATTTTCTTTGCACAGAGAGCTTGGGAACCCCCTGTCTTTGTCTCAGCTTAATCACTGAAGGGCCAGCTCTCGCTCGCTGACTATAAAAAGTCTCACCCTCGAAGCTAGTGGACGTTAATTGCAGACGACTAGTATACTTTAGTAAAACTTCAAATCTGTCTAAGACGGGGACAAATCCATTAGAATTTTATTAAGCCTTAAAAGAGTTATGCGATTCCCTCGGATCCAATCCGCATCAATCAGCCATGTTAAATTGGATTCCTGAATAGGGAAATCCCTCGGGGGAGGTCGATGTTATCTGGATCAGATGCAGTGATTTTTTTTTTCCTTCTTCTTTTTCTTCTTCAGCATTCTCCTCCTCACAGCGTTCTGAGCTCGCCCAGGTTGTGTTCCCGCTGTAGTGGACCAATAAAACCATAATAAGTATTGATTAACCCATTATCGTGTATCATTCACTGTCGTACGGCTTGGACTGTGCTTTCACTCAGCACCTATGGACCCACTGGGGTGGGATGGTCATGGACTGGTACTCCACTCAACTAAGGGTGACTAGGTGTGAGGTTGTGTTTATGTAATTGTATGTGTGTGTGTGTGTGTGCGTGTGTGTGTATGTGTGTGTATGTACGTGCACATTTGTTTTACTTCAGCCAATTTAAGGGAACTTTACCATCTCTCTCTCTCTCTCTCTCTTTCTCTCTCTTCTCTCTCTCTCTCTGTGCGTGGGCATGTGTGTGTGTGTGTGTGTGCAGTAGTAGTTGTACTACAGTACATCTATCCACAGGAAGTCTAGTGCACACCTGTGTAGCTTATACCTGAGATGGGAGTAGATTCACTGCTGGGTCATTGCCAGTGGAGGCATTGGCTTTGGTGTTGTAGTGGTGATGCTGCACTAGACTTCCTGTGCATAGATGTAGTACAACTAGTGCTGTATAAAAACGTGCAGCTATTACATCTATACATTATTGGATTTATACTACATTGACTGTGACAACTGTACATAATAATTGAATAAAATTACTTGAATTCTATATAACATAAATATAATATGCCAGATTTTATATAGTGGAAACAGCATGGATTTGTGCTCCTTATGAATCAAACAAAATGTGTATATTATGACCAATGACAAAATAGGAAGGATAGTAAAATAATATAAACTACACCTGCACTAAGATTAAGAATTTATTTCATAAACATGAAAACACTATGAGGAATTAGGCTAAAGGCCTTCCTTGTCTTATTCCTTCATTTGTCTGCATGTCAGTGGGTGCACAGTGAAGCGGTGTTTACAAGCCCTGTGTGCACCACTGTCTTATTCACTGGCGCCGTGACTGCACTCTCGGTGAGCTGCAGGCAGAGGCTCAGCCAGATAAACAGAGATCACGGAGACAAATGAAGCCTGATTACAAGGGACAAGGTCACAAGGCGAATGGACACAGGTCGAAGACAAGGCGTCAGAGTGAGCTATCTCTTCGCGCCGCCACAAATTACCATGCTTCAGCGGCTCAGCTGTCCCTCTCATTCAGACGCTATTTGCTTAATCTGAGTCGCGGAAGCCAAGAATTAGGCCCTTTTTTTCCTCCTTACTTTCTTGTTCCTTGGCCTTTTCTTTTTTCTCTTGTCCTTTTCTTTTCTTTGAGTAATGTTACGTATGATTTCAGAAATATTAGTCCGATGATGCATTAGCATGTTTTGAATATTTTCAGTCATTTGCTTCCCCCCCAAAAAAAGTCTTCTGATTGAGTGATTTCCGATACATTGTCACAACAAATTACCATCACTTAATAAGATCCCCGGGAAGTAGGGCTGAAGACGGGGACAAGTATTAATTTAGGATTTTGCAGAAACTGACACTCCATCGAAAAAGCCTGAGGCAGTATTACTTGAGATTCCCTCTTGATGGAAGAAATTCTGTCTCCATAGCAATTACCTAAGTCTTTTATCAGTCATTTCAAAGAGGGAAAATTAGAGCAATTGTGTCAGGACAGTCATATGGGCAGAAATTGCACTCTTATCCAGTCCACTTATGCCTCTGACTTTGTTCCTTCGTGATGGCAGCTATTGTTCACTCCTGTGCTTTTGAAAGCTTGATTGGACTGGTGCAGATGCACTGTACCCAAAAGGGACAGCTTTTGTTTCCTCTACCATGGCTTTTTTGTATTTCAGGCCCTAATTGAATATAAATTACCGCCATGCTTTTTGTTTACATGGAAGACAACCTTTAAAATGGACCACAACCATCTTTTTTTCCCCTAACAATTGATTTTTTAGAGTATCCTACTGTCTGTATGACTGAAAACTGTATTTTCATCAAGCTGAAGAATAGATTTGTTACTCAAAATAAACAAAGCCTTGTACCCACTACTTACTTGTTATTCTTCAAAGATCTACTTCTTATTAGCAATGCTTGTGCTTATTGTGTTCAGTGACAAAATAACAGACACAAAACGAACATGTAAAAAAAACTATGTAAAATTAAATTTGAGCAAGCAATATTATCTGGCAAAATGTCTTGTAATTATTTGAAACGGATGATATGTCTGTATTGTTGGACACGTACAGGGCAGTCAGTGGTGAATTTCTTGTTGGAAATGGTCTAACACAGCTTAAATGCTAGCTTGAGACCAGCCAGGCTAATCTATTCCCAGTTCACTGGCCATGCTTCTTTAGTCTATCTGTCTTAGCATATTGATTTCCAAGCTGTCTTATTGGTTCCTAACATAATTACACCAGGGGTAGGTCTCTCAGCACGGCTAATACATGTACATGCCATGATATCTACTGAGGCTTATATTCATGTCAGTCATTTAGCCCATGTCTGGGCCAGTGAGAGGGCTTTCTCGCATCCGTTAAGCAGGTGAATTTAAAGCTCTCTTAACACCAAAGAGGAAGTTAAAACCTGTAGATGGATTCCCAAATCAACAATACCCATTACATAAATCAACATATGACAATAAAAATCTGACAAGCATTATCCTATTCATACTTTTCCTCTGTCTGTCCCTGTTCGTGTTCCATTTTTTTTCCAATCTGCAATTAAGTGCTGCTTTAAGGTAAACCCAGAGTGACTGAAAGCAGGGGAGTGATGCTTGTGTCTCAAAAGCTAATCTGAATAAGAGGCACTAAGGAGGCATTTACTGGGACAGACCACAAATAGCTCCCCAGTGTCTATTCTCACAAAATTAGCAGTTTAACAATATGATCACTTAAAGTGCCAGCCTGATTGCCTCTCACACAATATGCACAGCTTGTCAACTGCGGGTCATGTTTTCACCCAGGCAGACATGTGGAGAGGGGGAAGGAGAGAGAGAAAGGGGGGGTTATAGCCTATTTATTTTTCTTCGCCTAATTGTTGTCAGTGTCTGACCTGAAACTCCAAGACAGTATTTTTCAAAGTCACAGCTGTAGATGGCCTTATCCATTTATCAATGTTTATCCTGAACACAGTGGTGCCGCTGATGTTGAGGCTGGTGCCTACGAAGGTCTGCTTGCTCCTTAATTCAGGAGATTTTTGTTGTTAATGGAGTGGAGGTGCCTCGTATATTAGGGAAGCGCTCGATTACAGGGTCTGATAGAGACGGATTGGAGGGTGGCCATTGGTCACCTCAGGCAGGTGATCTAAAACACACACCACGCGCGCACACACACACACACACACACACGCACACACACACACACACACGCACGCACACACACTCACAAACACACACAAATACAAACACACAGATACATAAATGAGAAAACATTACAAAAAAAAAAAAAAAACACAAATAGAACAGAACAGGCTACTGTAATCACAGCCTACCGTGACAAACATGTGACAAGAATAGTACTCTAGCTACATTTCTTCATTTTTATTGTTTAATTTGAAAAAATCTTGTCAAAAATATTTAAATACACTGCACCACATTTAAAGAGTCATTACAAGAGAAATATGTAAAAATAAACATGTGTTGTTAAGACAGTAAGTATGTAAAGTACCCAATATTCACGTATTATAAGGGATTTAATGGGATTTTATAAGGGATTTTAATGCATTCATAAAATCTACATGTCAGTAGTGTCCATGCTTCCTCATGACTGTACTTATAATGCACAACAATGTTACATACAATGTTACAAGCTTTAAAAACATTAAAAGCATTATGCATTTATTATTTATTATAAAATTATTAATTCCTATATAGAATAAAGAGTTATAAGAGAGATGAACATACAATTACTCATAAAAATCAATAAGGCTTATCACTATTACTGATCAAAAGTATCAAAAGGCCAAAGATAGTTTTGAGGCTTGTGACACTTGTCTTACTCGATATGATTAAAATGCCTTACGAGTACTATCATGAGAATGTATAAGTATGTATAAGTAAGAGTACTCGTGCTACAGTACAAATGACTCAATGTGTATTGATACATTTGTAAACCTTGATGAAAGTATTATCAGTTTTTTGTGAGTAACAAGTAAGTAAGTACAAGCAAGTAATCTTCCAAAAAGTTTAATATAAAAGAAGACAATGCTTGTTTACACACTACTCATGCAATAACTAACATTTACTATTTTTTAGTGTACATGTACCTAAGGCGGAGACTAGAACAATGCAGTTGAGTGCAAAGCACCCATGTCTGCTGCTAACGCCCTTTAAGACAGCAGCCGCCGCTGGAGGATCCTTTTTTCGCAGGAATAGTAAGAGTAAGTTGGTATTTTTTTCCCCCGAGGGCTAGCTGGGTGAGACAGTGAGCCTTGCTGAGCACAAGTCTGCCTGCTTGAATGGAATTACTCTCTCTCTCTCTCTCTCTCTCTCTCTCTCTCTCTCTTTCTATCTCTCTCACTCTTTTTTTCTTTGCTGTGGTCGAGGCTCTCTTGTGGACATTCCACTAGCTATCAGATCACACTTCAGCCCTGCATTCCTGCCCCTTCTCACTGCACGCTGCACCAAAGGATAAGCACAACAGCCCCGGCGGCTAAGACTCCCTCCTCCACCGACCCACAGAATTGTGTGTATCAGGACCGTGTCACAAGAAATCCACATGCCAGACCAAGAAGTATTGGTTTAGTTTAAAATAGATACAGAGGTGTATTTATTTCCAGCAAAACTAAAAGATTTGTTTTTAAAGTGTAGAAAAAGAAGAAAGGAGGAAGCAATGAAAAAAAGTTCCAGCAAATAACTCAACAATAACTCAAAATGCTACAGACAGTTTCATCTTCAGATATTTTTTATAAATAATAATTGCGTTGCTCTCCTGAATTTAATCGATTTTCCTATACCTATAATTGTAATGGGGCACAACACATTTTTGTAAATGACTTTTCCTTAAACCACCCCACACTCTCTAAAAGCCTAGAAGGGAGTAATGATTTTTTATTAGATTACTGTTCTTTAAGATGCATTAGACAAGCAACAGGAAATAACACTCGGTAGCCAGAGTAATGTGATCAAGTCCCAATTATAACACTTATGTACAATAAGTGGGTCTCTGTGTGGCAGGGAGGCAAACACAAATCATCATTACATTTGTCCTGCCAAGAGAGGAGAGAAGGGCCTCCAATGCATAATGTGCTTATCCGGCATAAACAAAATGTGGCAAATGTCCCAAAACTGTCGGGCCGCATTTGCCAGGAAGTAGCCAGGACGTGGTCACGTCAATCATCTTTTAAAAGGCATTGTGAAGGTCGAGGGGTTATCAGACTATCACCCCACCCCTCCAACACACACACACACACACACACACACACACACACACACACACAGTCACTATCACTACTATACCAACACCCACCCCCACTTTATGCCAATGCATCTCCATCCCACTCCACCCCCCCCTCCATTTTATCTTCCTCCCCTATTAGCCATCTACTGTGCAATTTGCAAGTCCCATGACACAGTGAATGCTTTTAGATAGTGTACTTGTCAATGCCACAACATAACCAAGGGCATCGGTGGGGAGGGGATTAGCAATTCCCCGACAGGTTTGAGGCTTCGGGCTCAAGCCCTCCAGCCATGCAGCAAATATTGTTACAGTGGGCTGCCAGTAATTGCACCATACTGCCATCATGCCGCATGGGCCGCAAGAAAAGAGCTCACAAGAACACAGTCGCCATAGCGCACAATACAAACATCAAGTGCTGTTCCTTTTGCTTTTCACCAGCGTCCCCTCACCTGCAGGCACGGCCGTGTGGCTCCTTCCCAAAAAAAAAGAGGAAAGAAAGGAAACCAAAGATAATGAAAGTAAACACATGGAGGTCCAATCCTCTATCCCTCCCTTTCAAATGAACTTTTTGAAATGAAATGAAATGGTTTGTGTGTGTGTGTGTGTGTGCGCATGTGTGTGTGTGTCTATGTGCATGGAGGTGGTGTGGGTGGGGCCGGAGGGGGTGGGATGTGGGTGTTTAGAGAAGAAATGTTTTTTTTTTCTTTTCTTTTTTTTCTTGGTGGATGTTGGGAGAGAAGGGTGGGGGGGTGTTCAGAAAGAGTAGACCTGCAGGGAGAGCATCTGAGACACAAAGGCTAGAGCATGATTGAGAACATCAAACAGCGATGTCTTCACCCTGCTGGGCAACCCTCTGTGCCTGCCTGCATTAGAGGTGTTCACTGGTGTCAAAGAACTTCCATATCACGCTTTAATGATATTCAAGCATCTTCCCTCTCATGTATTAACAACGCAGAAAAACATGCCGTTCCTATGCATTTAACTTACACAAACACAGAGGGTTTTGGATTTATTTCTCCCTTTGTGGTTTTAACAAGGTTCCAAGGGACGGTCTTACCGGAAGTGGAGTTTGTGTATGGTATGCATTTCACATCAAAGGAGGTTAGATTCCTATCCGGCATTTTGACCAAAGGTCAAACGGAGTCAGATCATGGTGAGCCAGGCATTTGGACAGCAGCGAGGTAAAGGTTGCAAGACCCGACACAGGTTGCGGAAATCATCATATGTCACATCTTCTCTAGGCTTCTAAGTGGACGAGTGTTCAGTGATGACCTGTGTGTACATCTCCCTGATGTGTAGGGGTAGATAAAGCAGGCAAGATGAATCAAAATGAATGAATATGGGAAAACAAAATGTGTGTGAGTGTGTGTGTGTATATATATATATATGAGAAAACAGATCAATAAAACATGTCAAAAGGGACTGTCAGTCTCCAAGCAGAAAATAATTCTCATACCCTGAAGTGAATTTCTATAATAGCAAAAGCCAGAAACTAAGCCGACAAAACCAGCACAAAACAGGTATGAAACAAACCAACTAGACTGTGGTCAGTGTTGTGAAAATAGGTTCAATAATGAATTAAGTGTGGTTTGACCACAACCAACCTGTCTGAGGCAATGTATTACATATTAATGTTGTCTTCATCACATTGTTACCTTCGTATGTCTCCTTGCATAGCAGTTCCTTGTGGTAGCAATTGACTAGCAATTGGCTTCACATTTAGTTAGGCTATATTCTGAGCTCTGTCTATCTTTTTTTCCTCCCTCTCTATATTTCTCTTCCTTATTCTCTGTCATCTCTCTCTTACATGGAAAAAAGAAAATTGGTTTCACAAAGAAAAGACAGTGAGAAGGACAGTAATTGAAAAATAGAGATATGTGTTCAGGTGAATCTCACTCTGCTCACCAACATTAATGTTTCCTACTGATTTACTCTACTCCATATGATGAACTAGTTCTGTTATCAGTGCACGCACACACATACACACACACACACAGACACACACAGACACACACACACACATGCTCATACAAGGGTCACACCAAAGGACTGCCATTTCTTCAAGAACTCAGATGAAGCACACAAGAAAAAATGTGCCCATCCCATGATGCATATTTAAAACAGAGTTTCGGGAAGTGACAGACGCAATATGTTTTTTGCTTACTCATTAATCATTTAAAGGCAGCAGAAACACAACGCTCCAGTTGCAGGAAGGCCCGTCGGGTGACAGGATGAAGAGTAATCTGTGTTGAAGTGGCTCAGACATGGCAATGGCAATGCGTGTCTTTCTGTGTGTGTGTGTGTGTGTGTGTGTGTGTGGGTGTATCGTCCTGCAATTAAGCTAGACAGTCAGAAACAGTATGGGTAGGAGGCCCAGATATTCCCTGACCCTGTAAAATGTTAAATTTGAACCTATACTACATCTACGTCTACATGCTAAAATGATTGTGCATTCCCTAAGTTAAATCAGGTCCACAGAGGTCTTAAAAATGAAGCAATTTTTGTTTCTCTTCTAATAGTAACTGCCTTTAACATTAGAACTCCAAATGAGCTTTAACGTTTACAGTATGTATATATATATATATATATATATATATATATATATATATAGATATAGATATATATACTGTATATCATATACCTATCAGCGGGGTGATGCACTTGTCAATGTGTTCTCACATGGGGCAGGGCAATTAGTGACAGCCTGCCTAAACAGATCTCTGCCTCACATTCATAGTATTGTTCTTTTAGCCCAAACTGCTTATGCTATTGTTTGTGGACAAACCTACAATATTCCCGAGTATTTGTTATTCCCCCTTGTGAATCACGCTTCAAAAACCCAAAACAAGCAAAACATCCCATGAAGGTTCTTTGATACAGAGGTGACTCTAGAGTCAACACTTGCTTGATTAACACAAAATCTTGTCACGTAAATTTTGTAAGACAGAAAATTATAAAAGGAACACTATGCTATCTTTGTACTCATGCCTAAAAAAACAACAAAATAACATCACTGGAACAGTAGGATGACAAAGCACCACATCAATGGTGTCCTAATATATGATTTGCAACTGAAGAACAATATGTGCTGCTAAAGTTAGCCATCAAATGCAAAATGCAAAAAGCATGAATTTAGGGAATCTGAGATTTGGAGCAGGACAATCAATCAAAAATTGAAAGTGGCAAACAATTGTTCAAAATAATATAAGGTATAGATTTTTAACCACTGTCTAAAACAGACAAAAAAGAACACATAACTAAAAGTGAACCTTATCATCACAAGCCAGAAGAGGAACAGCACTCCGTCCAAACCAGGGCTTAGGGCCAAACCTGCACAAGCCTGGAGTCTGGGATGGATTTGATCTGGATCAGTAACACAATTTCGTCGAGTATATGTGCTGTGGCACCAATTATAGCTGCCTGTTGTCGTTGGTCCACTACACTCTCCCCTACTGCCATAAATACATAAATAAATAAGCAAAGGTTAAGTCCATTGGCCTAGAGCCCATCTGGACTTGAGATCGCCAAGTTTGCATAATCAACCTGCATGCTAACAATGGGACAACCCCTCATTTCAACACTGGCCTAATATTATTCAGAACTCCCTAATATTATTCAGCCAAATGCATGGCTCAGTGTGACTCCTATTTCTAGCAGTGACAAACCATTAATGACATTTCCATCTTTTTTTCCAGCGAGTTTGAGGGCCATGATAGTGAGACGTGATGAACAGACTCAAGCTTTTTTTTTTTTTTAACTCTAAGGCTCGAGGCCATTTATCAAGGACAAAAGGGCTCCAAACATGGCTGGGAGTAATGGATGGTCCACATCTTCCCCTTTTGTCACGATATGGGAAAATTAATTAAAAAATAAAGAATAGGAGCTCAATTGCTCACCAGCACATCATTCATTACAATGGTAATTGCTCTTCCCCTATTGCAAGTTAATTCTTATAACATGGTCTTACATCAAGATATTCTCATTCTCACAATCTATAATTCATTGTATACTTTGTGCCAAGCAAAGCTGTTAAATATTTAGTAAGTCATTGCCCTAAACCTCATCATGCAGCAGTTCATGCATACTGTACAAGTCTTTGCATGTACCAAGGAGTTATTTAGATGTACATTTGTTGCATCTGGTAATTATTTATCTCCAATCCCTTTTAACACAACACAAATGAACATCACGCGCCCTAACATGATGAGTTAATTAGTGTACATTGTTGGGTGTAACAATAGGCTCAGGGAGAATGCATTGTGATCTGAGAAGCATTTAGTTTTAATGTATTTTTTAAGTGAATCTAGTTAAACATTGATTAACCATTTTTGCTTCATATCTGGTCCCACTTATCTGCCGGCATGTTTTCTGCACAAGGGCTGACAGTCTGTTGGTGCATTCATGTACACAAGGCATTAACCTGTTTCTGACGCACAACAGGAGGAGTCGAATGGCAGGAGACTGTTCATCTTGAAAGTGTGGGGTGGGGATGGGGGCGAGCGGAAAATAAATATATAAATGAAATGGAAGTCTCCATGACAAAATATAAAGTTCATCTGAATTGCCAAATGATATTAGGGCTTGGTCTGGGTGGATGTCTGTGAACAAATTTTATTTAAAAAACAATGGGGTGTTTTTCTTTCTTTTTTTTTCCTTCTCAGAGGTCATTCCCTTATGACACGAAAATCCTTCTCTAGCCTGGTGCTGCTTAGAAGCAGTCTATAATGTGAGGCTTTTAGATGAAACTAAAGCACTAAAGACAAACACACAGACCCCTAACAGCCACAAATTCCATATTCATTGGCGCCTTGCCTTCCTTCTCTTTTGTCCCTAATCCACAACACTCACGATGTGTTACAGCTTTGGTGGGGGTGTTTGGGGTTTAGTGCGTGTGTGTGTATATACACAAATATATATATGTGTGTGTGTGTGTAGAAATATATATATATATATATATATATATGTGTGTGTGTGTGTGTGTGTGTGTGTGTGTCTGTGTGTGTATGTGCCTGTGCATGCATGTTCAGGGGTAGGGGGTGGTAACTGCCTTAGCAAAAAATAATATCAGATCACACAGAAACCACCAAAAGGCTCATCCGCCTTTCAACAAACCGGAAATGCTGGGACAAAAGTACACCGCTTCATTCTAAACACCCCATTTGAATGATTCATTCGGAGACAGTTTCCAGTTGATGCATTATTCATTGCAATCCCGTCAACTCTCCTCTCTGCTGTCAGGTAACAAACAATGAGTTTTTGATGTGAATAATTTAATGTGTGTAACACTGTGCTAACATTACCCACTGAGCACACAGCTTTTCATTAAAGCTTTTAATTTCCCTGTAGAATGGTCTCCGACATAACACACACACACACACACACACACACACACACTTGCACACATGCACGCATTCTTCATTTACTAGGTGGAAAGAACTCCTACGCTCTGATGCAACATTTTCAAGCAAGGTGAGCAGCAGCAGTGGCACCCCTAGCATTATTCTGTTGTGTTGCATGTGTGATAGTGAGTTGCAAACACCACCACTGATCTTCTCTCCCTAAGCTGGCGTTTTTTTTTCTGTCGTCTTGCCTTCTTTTTCCCAAGGTCCTGAAATGTTCAAGGGCAGGATGCTGACACCCGGCGGCGTGATTGCACAGATAACAAACTACCCCTTGGTGTAGATAATAACACCCCAAGCCAAAACTCTCCCCCACCCCCCTTTGCCTACACTCTCCCCCCTTTACCCATCATGCTCTGCATATGTTGTTGTGTCGAGATGCAAAGCAATTAATGGATTGAAGCCATATCTCTCCAGTAATGGTGGCTTACTCTTTTCTGCAGCTATCTCCGAGCCCAATCTCTATTCAGAGCACACTGACGAATATTATCTTCTTCATAACGGTGGCAGAGGCCATCCATACCATTCAGCCTATCAGCGCACGGAGAGCCACCAAAATGGAAATCATCCTGTCAAGAGACATTTTCTTTAGTTTCATTATAAAAGATTAAAAAGACGAAGGTTTCTGCCAGATCATTTGAGATACAGCTCCCATAGAATGAAAATGTGCCATAAATCTATGATGTGGAATTAGGTGTTGGAGAGAAGTATTAATACTGTATTGTATAGATAATTGACGATTTCCAAGGAAGCCTCCAGAATGGTTCTCCCCTCTTTGATTCACTTTCATCACATAGAAAGTGAGCCTCTGATTGCGTGAAATCACCACAAGTACCTTCAATTATTGGAGGCAGTCAGTGGTGGAAATGGTTTGGTGGAAAGGAAAAAGACTGCTCTCTGAAATGGTGAGTGGAAGGCACAACTGGGCAAGTTGAGATCTTCATACGCTTGGGTAATGCTCATTATCTAGTGGGCAATACTGTGAAACCTAGGTCTTGTTGCTGTAAAATAAGGGTTTTGGCTTTAACCAGCACCTCAAACATGCAAGCAGTACAGCTGGAATCTGCATAAGTAGACACGCACAGGCTTTCTGAATGACCAGTAGATTTGCTGGATTTTTATCCTACCAAAGCACATGAAAGTATTTTTCACTAAAGATTCTGCTGGCTGCTTGTGTTTACTAGATCACAGGCACACAATAGTAAACATATCCTCTTTATGTTAATCAGGATTTAAGAACAAAAAAAGAAAAAGAAAACACATAATATATGAATGAACAAAAAAGATGAGATAGATGCCCTAAGATATTAGAAACTAAGAGGGCCACTAGAAACATATTTTGACAAGTCAAACAATATTCTGTGTAAACACAAGGTTCTTGGTGATCACAAAGGGGATAATCTTTCAATCAGAGTAATGAGAAGATATATATTGCAAGATCCTTGCAGCCTCTTGTTTTGCTTCTGGGATAATTTGAGATGTAAATCCTAAAACACATCTATGGCAACACACTATCCTTCAAGATAGGTGACTATAAAGAAGAAAAAAAAGGAGAACCCTGGTTTTATTTCCCCTGTTGGACCTCGAGTGTTTTCTTGTCTTTGTTTTAATTAAAGCCTGGCCCGCCGAGGGGAAGTCGCATTACGGCCAAGGGGAATTTTTGTAATTATTTTACCAGTCAAGATTGAATCTGGATGATTGCTGTGCCTGGGCTGCAGCAGACACCATAAAGGCGGCTATATTTACTCGGGCTCATGATGGCGAGTGATTATTGTTTGCACATGAAATAAAAAAAATGGAAGAAAAAAAGTGCAGACTAAACCGCGCCATACTGCATCTAATGAAGGAACTCATAGAAAGAAGATTGGACAGATTGGACCTTGATACAAAATGCCTGTTTGCTCTTTGCCTGCTCCTTTGGTGGAAATGGACACTATGTTTCAATGTATTTCGCTGGTAAAGAACCTTTCAAAGACTCTGTGTCTTGGCTGATTTACTGCATTTAATATTAATAACTCCTCATTAATATGTTCATTGCTGTTACTAAACCAAGGGGGTGGGTGATGAGTGTGTGTGTGTGTGTGTGTGTGTGTGTGTGTGTGTGTGGCCAAAGAGATTGAGTTCAGGTCTTACATATCAACCAGGGCCCTAGCCTCTGCTCTCCACATCCCAAGGGTGATTAAAGAGAATAAATATGCCTGATTACCCACCGTATACTCATCAAGCTAACGCATGCAGTTTAATTGAGCGTCACATGCAAATCCAAGTTACAAAATGAATCTAACTCCAATGTGAGTTGATAGTGAGCCAAATAAGCATGGAATAAGCATAATTTCTTCCCTGCTTTGAAAAGAAAAAAAAAAAACCATAATTTAGATGACAAAATTTCACCATAACTGAAAAAAGAGGAACCTTTCATCAACAAAGCAAATTAAGTTTTCATATGGTTGCTGAAGACATTAAGTGCCAGCTTTACTCAAAGTGAATTACATTTCTTTTATTCTTTAATCCACCCAATAGATGTTTTGTCCAAACCTCGACTACGTTATATGAAAAAAAAAATGGCTGACTTGAGTTTAAAGTATTCCAGCACATCAACCACCCCACTCCCTAACAGAATGTCTCTAGCTCCGGCACCATGAGGGGAAATAGCCCATGGTACGGCTACATTTAATTGGTTTATTGTCTTGAGGTGTCGGTGACAAGAAAGGCCTTCAGAGGCAGGCTTTCATCAGAGGTTATTCTGTGAAATAACTAATTTCAGCTCCCCGCTCCCAGCCCAGACTTGCCAGCATGACCTGCTCCTCTCTGCACGGAGCAGGAGAAGAGGGGAGGAATCTCCAGAGGGTTCATTAAGAGACTGGCATCCCGGCTCTCCAAGTCAACAACTAAACACGGAGCTAACCTTTACCGCCGTGACTCTGTCGGTGCTGGCACACATTTCTATGTCCCGCACATAATGCTGCTAGCTACAAACGATGTTTGGGAGTAAGCGCAGCCAAAGCGGGCAGGCCCTGATTCATTAGAACACCGTAGGCTAATTCAGCAGGGCTAGACAGTTCAAAGAAGTAGACACAGGCGCACGTCGGTGGTGGCGCGTGCTCATTCGCCAAAACGTTGCATTTCACTTGCGCAACGTAGTCTGGATGACAGTTATGCAGAACGGAAGTATATCATTGCTTGTTTGTCCTTCTGGAAATGTAAATCGTGCCTTTCTCTCTTCTTCTGTAAATGCATGTTTATAACAAAGCTGGTCAGTCGTAAAAACCCAAGGGATGTGTGCCCAAACAGATATTTATACAAAACCTACCATGTTTATGCTTAAAATGTGGCTAAAGACCTGTACAAAGTATTAGTGAAAGAGATAAATAAGGTAGTTTTGACCAAACTGCTAACAACTCTAATGTAAAATCCCACATCATGGCTTCTTCATTGGACACAAGAACCACTAAATACTATGTTATAGTGTTTCAGACAAGTAGACAATAAATGCATTAGGGGTGTTTAGGCCAAGCATACAGAAACAAGTAACTACCTTGATTTCACCTGTCAAAGTAAAGAGTGTACAATCGGTTCTCTGTAAATGTTTCAACATCTGTATAAAACATTTTCACAACCATCTTTGGCCAAATACTGTAAGGCTAAGGGTTCTGGGCTCTCTCTGTACACCAGAATCTCAATGGGACTGAGGGGGTCCAACACCAGCCACATATGTTTCAAAGTTAACTCCAGGCCTGTGGTTGTGCGGTCCATAAAGAACAGCGTTAATTTGACCTGGGTCAACTGGATTTTCCATAGGCAAAAGTAAGAAAAAAAACAGCAAAAGAAAGGTAAAAGAAAAAAAAGAAGTGAAAAAAGCAGAAGCCAGGCATAATTATTAATTCATTATTAACAACTGGCATTATTTATAAGATGAGGGAGAACGCTGCTAAGGATGGTTGCCTCCCTCCCTGGCCAAATAGGTCCCAGTCTTGATGAGAGAAAGCCCCAGGCACTCTACTCTTCCCCCTCACACACCATCCCCTTTCACTGGACCAGAAGCTAGGCCATCTCCCCTGGGCATCAATGCCCCCCGTACATCACTCCGCCTCCATACACACACACACAAACACACACACACACACACACACACAGACACACACATGGCCTATCACTCATCTGCAACCTCCTCCACTCCACCTTACTGGACCTTCCCATACAGTGACCCACCATCCATTGGGCTCCTGTGATCATAAGTGACCAAGTCCCTGTCTTCTGTGCCGGTCTGGGGCCTGTCCACACTGCTCAGGCATTATTTATATTTGAGCTATAGCCCAGGCAGCACAGAACTGCAGCCAAAGCCAGAGCCATTTGGGCTTAAGCAGGGAGCAAAGGAACTTGTTGTGAGACGCTGGGCAGCCCAGGGCAAAAGGTTGGCCCAGTCCGCATGTGAAGTAGGGGGACTCACAGAGGCGCGCTGTGATCCTGCTCTATTGATTTTCGGAACACTTTCAAAGTAAAATCACGGCTGAAAAAGAGCGAGCATGAAAAAGAAGAAAGAAAAAAGATGAAGAACATATACAGATCTTCTGACATATAAGAGAGAATAAGGAGCGGTATTATTCCTTTTTATTCATGATGTTATTTGAAATGTAAATAATTTTCATGTTCTTGGGGATACCACACAACAGTCAAAGGTTAGGAAAAATATTTCATAGCGAAGAGCTACTGTAGCCTGTACACCTGCATTCCTATTACATTAGTGGGATGCGACAAGCAAAACTGTAAGAAACTACTACTATATGGATGTTAAGGGAAATCATTGATTGAAAGTTGACTTCATAGAAACTATTAGAATGCATATAATGTTACTGCAAAACCAGGCAAATGATAGAAACTCTTTAAAATATGCCTGAGATGTGATATTTATACATTTGCTTAAAACTCAATTTTACAGTGGCAAAGGCTATAATGGCTACTTCTTTTTTGTCTGGATGTGCCAAATCAATAATTGTTGAGAGCACAAATGATTCTATTATCTTGTGGGGGAAACTAAAAGGGTGGGAAAATGGCTGAAATTGATATGTAAGACTGGTCTACTTGTTACAAATGTGAGATAAGATTATCACCAAAAACCATCACACACACATGGGTGCACGCACGCACACATGCACGCATACAGGCACACACACACACACACACACACATATCAAACTGATAGCTGTTGAGATTCCTGAAAAGCCTCTGTTCTATACCAAGCACCAGAGCACTGGAGTATTGGCCAAGGTGACAGAATATAGCACAGCAGAGAAAGCGAGCTGGACAGACACTCACTGGCTCTGGCTGACAAGAAGCCACTTCAGTTATAACTGTTGATGTAAGGCCTTCTTCGGGTTAAACAAGGGACTTAGCCTTTTTGTAAGCTTGGCAGCATTATCTAATCCAGAAGGTAGGAAGAAATGGAAAGGACAGATGGTAAGGTGACAGAGAGAGAAAGGGATATAGAGAGGAATGAATAGAGAGAGAGAGTTCCCATAAAACCTCAATGCACCACAGTGTGTATATTTGTGTGTGTGTGTGTGTGTGTGCGTGTGTGTGTGTGTGTGCGTGTGTGTGTGTGTGTGTGTGTGTGCGAGTGCGTGCATGGATGTGTATGTATGCATGTGTAAATAGTGACATCCAGAACACAGACAAGCAGCTTCTTACAGACCAACTTGTGTATTCACCCACAAAGTTCTATGAAAGTATGAAAAGCATGAGATGCAAAACTATCTGTATAAAAGAATTTAACTTTTAAGAGCATAATAAAAAAAACAGCTGTGTGTGACAGCTGCTCATTGCTGCATGCGCCATCTAAAGAAAATGAATGTCCATTCATATTGCTGAGACACCTTTTGAACTGCAAGGTATCTTACACGGTATAAACTATAGGTCTATATGTCAAAGCACATACAGCGCATACATATGTTTAGAGTCTGAACTGCTTTATTTCTGGCTTGAGTGTTTGAAGGAAAAGATTTCTATAGAGCCTAGTAGGGCCAAAGGTACTTTAGAACAGAAGATAAAGCATTCTAGTCTTTGTGATAAAAAGGGGACACAGTTCTCCTAAATAGACCAGTACTGATTGCTGAGTAAAGGTGTAATAATTAAAAAACAAGATTTTAAGGAGCTGTCCACAGACAACGTAAACCAAATGTCTTGACTATAGAATGAACACCTCCAGATGAAATTGTTGGGTTTTGTGTTCGTTGCCTTACAAAATTATGTAAAACTTGGCCAACAGACTAATGTGTTCTGTGGGAGTCCTTTCAAGGGATGTAGAGGAAGAGGCATTGCATTTCTACAGTTTGTTTTGTAGTTATTATCCAAAATGTAACTTTTGAGAATTGCAGCACCCCTTGTGTAACAAAGTTTATGAGACAATGTGCTACAAGAGGTTGTAGTGGGTTTGTAATTACCACAGCACTATGATGGCCTGTGTCCACTAAATCTACACTAAGAGCGCTCACAAACTGAGTTTTTTGCAGCAGTACAGCCAAGTGCTGTAGAATTTTTTATGCTAATGCTAGCCAACTACATAGCTGAAAAGATGAACCTCAAAAGAAAAAAAATGATCTCACATGGGATTTTAGTGAAAAAATGCAGTCCTCTAGGAATCAGATTTTATATTTAGTCACGTTTGACTGGACTTAATGTTATTTTCCCTTTCAATTCCCATTGGTGTTGACAATGTAAGTCCCACCCCTTCTTAGATGTTAATGCTAGCAAGACTGAGGTGACATTGATGAGCCCAACGCTGTTCTAGAAGTTGAAAATGTTTGGTGGACAAACTACCCAAACGGAAAATAGAGGCTGAATATGGTGATGTGTTTGTCACCATAGCATCTCAACACAATATCATCTGGACATGGACTGAAAGTGGCAGATTAAAAAACAGAAAAAAAGGCTCCTGCCTAGTTCTGGTGCTGATGCATCAGAGATGTACTGCTGCTATGACACTATGAGACAACAGTTGTTTAAAAAGGGGGTTGCAAAAATGTGGGGACATTTTTCCACAAAAATTATTCAATTTCTAATCCCATCAGTCATTATCTCCACATAAGTTGCCATGCAATTAGCAAGATGTTACTTAATTAGTCAATAACACGTTACTGTGGTTAATCTCCATTGGCATGAATGTCAATTAAAGTCAGGGGCCTCTCCAACCTGTTACTAGTTCACTGAGTCCATGCTCCCATGACGGGAGACGACGCAGAGGGCTGGCTGCTACAAGCACTAAAAAAGATGTTCAAAAATACTTAATCACCCAAATTCCCTCACCTCCTGTTGAAACACTGGGTCTTGTGGTCAGAGGAAATTAAATCCTCTGAAATGTGTACAACAGAAAGAGACTTGCCCACTAGAGGCACGATAATTACTGTCTTCATTGAGACAAACAGTGTGCTGTCGAGGACAGCCGAGCATAGGCTCAACAGCCTGGGAATGACAGATACATTAAAGTCAAAACTCACCATAATTACAGTACATTCAGAGCACAAGCATTTCTTTTTCCATTCTATTATTGCACTCAAACGTAATGGTAGGAGGTGCAAATCACTAGTTTGAGAAGCAGAGGGCCCTCTGTCTATGCAAAGTTCAAGATTATATTGGGCTGTCTTCGCTGCCAGCACAAGTTCAGGCTGATTAGGTTGCCTTCCCGTTACTGTGATTGTATCCTACATTTCTGCACAATCAACAAACCATAATGAAGACTTTCGTTAAACAGCAAGCCCTTTGGTTCATTTTGAGGTGAATCATAGAAATGCCAGAATGATTTATGAATTAAACATATTTTCTCTGAAAAAATTATTTCCAGCAACATTCAGTGGTTTACTGTGGCTTTTTTTTTCATTACAAGCTGCAATTCCATAATAAAAAAAATAGCCCTGTATGGATAGAATGAGAGATCTGCGCTATTCTGGAAAGGCAGGAATTTACCACTGCCTTCAGTAAGTATCCCTGCGCAGTAAATACACACAATAGCCCTAAAATGCAACATTTGACTGAATAGCATTATGTGGAAATGAAAAAGGGCCCCACGGCACACCCTTGTTTCACTATGAAAAGGCTCAGAGGGCTATTGTCTTGGGTGAAAAGTATGTTTCTAAAAAAATCAATAATTTACTGACAGAACACATAAAGATCACCCATCTGCCCCCAGTAACCTCATTAGTCTAAATACCTCCAGGAAATGTGTGCTAATAAATGAAAATAAAATTAACAGTTAGGTACGGCTTCTTTTTGCAAACTTGCCTGCAGTGCTACAGACGCTGATGATAATTTCCAATGTAAGACGAGGACCAAATTAGAACAGGGACCCTTGTGTTAACCTGGCTTTTCATCTCTCTAGGTTGTATAAAAGCAAAAGAGAAAAACAGAATGAGAGAGAAAGAGAGATAACAAAAAAAAAAGAGAGAGAGAGAGAGAGAGAGAAAGAGAGTGAAAGAGAGAAATGGAAAGGGAGAGGGAAATCATGCAACCTTTTCTTTGTGCCTTTCCTACTACCTGGGGGCTGGCTGTCCACAGTAGATGAGTACAAACAAAGGGCTTCCACTGAAGTGCAAACACATTTGAAAGATGGCTCTTTAATGGACAATGACATGGCACTGATAAGTTCCGTGCAACTGTGAACAGATTCAACCAGTTCAGCCCACACTTAGTTAATAACAAACTATTTTTGTTTGGGTCTGTTTATTTGGTAAAGGCATTATAGGCTGATATACAAGAATTTATGTAAATGTAAATTCATAAAAAGACCCATATAAACTTTACCAAAATTATATTGAATAGTATATGGTAAACTAATTTATAACTAAACAAATTTTCATATACAATTCCGGAGTATTATATGTCCTTTAATTACTATAAAATAAAGTAATGTTAAGTAAAGAAAACTGGGTGTAATACATAAATATGCACCTGGCAATAAGCAGTTAATTATTTTCAAAAACATTTTCATGCCCACACTAAATATTGAAGATGTGAACTTTTAAAGACAGACACAATAATCTCTGAAGTGACTGCCTTTGTGAGTGACTGTGGTCAATTACTCAAAGGAAAGGTGAATGTGTGAACGTGTGCATATGACATGTCTGAATTAGGGCCAGAGGGAGGGAGAGGGTGATGGTGATCGTAGCTGCATCTGATAATTGATGGGATGCTGAGGCCGCCTGGCTGCCATGGTGACCTCTCTGTCCCCGACTCGTCTGCAGTGACAGCATCTGTGACCCAATGCAGTGTATGCTCGCTATCTTTCACTGCCTCAAACCCTATCTCTCTCTCTTTTTGTCTCACTCTCTGGCTCATTATACCTTACTATCTCTTTCTGACTCTCTCTCTCCATTTTCTCCTTCTCTCACTCCTTTTCTATCTCTTTTCCTTCAACTCATTCTGTTCTCTCTCCCTCTTCGTCTGTATCTCTTTTTGACTACTGACATTTAGGTCGTCAGCACACATATGGTAATGCAAACAGACTCCTGTGCTTCTCCTTCATCTTTCTGCTTTGAATGTGATTTAAAAAGCCTCGGACACTCCCCCACCACTGCCACCACTCCTACCATCGCCATCACGCAGCACCCCTCACACTCGCTAGGCCCTGGATGAGCACGGCTGCCACTGCAGGAAAGTGCCTCTATTTTCTATTTTGGTGGTGGAAGTGGCGGAGGGGTTGGCTGGGACGAGGTAAGCAGTTAAGATACCCCCACAACCACACATACACACACAGACACACACATTCACACACACTCACACTTCTACACAGACACACACACTCTGGTCAGGGTGAGCAGCATGGACCATTCCAACCGGACCACTGCGCCTCCGAAATTGCCTTTGGGGTGGAGCAATTTCAATGTTCTAGATCATTAGGTCAAATAAGTCATGGCGAAAAATTTCCAGTTAGTGGGGGAGAATTTGTGGACATTTTGACAAACTGTACAGTATGTGTCTCCATCAACCACTACCCCATCCACCCCCCCCCCCAATATAGAACATCGAGCATAGGGAGGGACATGGGCCTGTGGTTTTTGGCTAAAATGGCGCCACCTCGAGAACGGAACTAATGACCATATTCCTCTTCTTCTCTCTCAAATGGCAGTTTCAGCATCCACAACAATTCAAGAGAGAGGTTCACTGCGTCCTGCAATACATCAGCCAATTTGATACACTGCAGGTGTCATATGGTCCGGCTCGCAGTGGTTACCCTTACAAATGTGACTGTATGTCTGTTTAAACCATCTTAGTAAATGCGCTCCCAACACATCACATCATAACACAATGTCAAAACAAGGATGTTTCCTTATTGTAGATACATGCTCAGCTTCCTTTAAAAAACAACCCCAAAACACATCAAAAAACATCATAAAGTTTGCCCAATGTAGCGGGAGTTGGGAAAAAAACTGTGTCGTTTTAACTCGCACTACTTCCACAGATTATGCGCTGCTCTTACGAGTGGCTCAAAAACCTGAGCCGATCCATAATGAATTCATACTGACCTTGTATGAGAGACAGGAATGAAGAGATGGAGGGAGAGAGAGAGGGAAAGAAAATTCATAAATTCATGAATGCAAACACAGCTGACACCCTGCCTGCCCTGTGAGGGAGTGGAATAGAAACCAGATGCCTAATGCTGCCAGTCCCTCCTGTTGTTATTATTATTTTTTTCGGGGGGGGCATTCATATAATACAATTCCAATTCATAAGCATTAATTGTAGTAATTTCCTCTCAGACTATCATAACTAATCTCCATTAGCACTAGTGCTGATGTCTGGCAGTAGCTTGAAAGTAAAGTATATGTCCTTAAAAGCAAAAACCAAGGTCACTAAAAAGTGACTCTGCCAGACACGAGAATGGCAAACAGCTCCAAGCTGCCTGAGCCGATGTGCCGGAGATTATGTTCTTTTAGCCAAACGAGGTCTGGTGTTCGTCAGTGTACGCGCTCACTTTCATTCATGACACAGTGTTTTTTTCCTGCAAAGAGTCAGACCCACAGTCTAGTCTATCCAATAGACTAGAACTGGATCCAGCTCACAAAAGAAGGAATCATCTCTCAGTGTATTAGGGTGCCAGGCCAGGGCCTGTTCTTTTTTCATGGGGGAGTGGAGGGGGAAGCATGGGCTGTCCAACACCGGGGCGAAGGCTCCACCATGCCAACTGTTAATAGAGCTTAAAATCATGAGGCCACCGCCTTTTATCGTGGTGGTGGGTCCAACCAAGCTTTGCGTGAAAAGTCATACCTGTGGTTTTCACACATATGCACGGGCAGAAAAAGGAACGGATATATCTTTCATCAGTATGATGAAGTTTTCCAGATATGTACAATACAAAGAAAGAGAGAGAGAAAGTGAGAGTGTGTGTGTGTGTGTGTGTGTGTGAGAGAGAAAGAGAGAGAGAAAGAGAGAGAGCGAGAGCTAACTTCTTTCTTTTGAGGCCACATTCATTTTTTACAGTGTTGGCCACCTTCACAATAAGCCTGCCGACCCTCTGTTTGGCAACTCATCCTTATTTATTTTCCATTCCGGTCTTTCTTCTCTCTCATCTTATAATTCATTTTTTATCCCACAACTGTGACTGCAGCCCCCTTTGCTTGTCTTGGCCCTCCTGTAGGGATGCTGTATTATTCTCCTGCGCAAATGAAGACATAGAATTTTTAAATCACCTCGAGTTGGGCCCCTGATTTGTTTTATTCATCCAAGCCCCGCTTCGCCTTGCTTCTTTCTTTCTTTTTTTTCTTCTTTTTTACATCCTCTTGTCAATTTTGCATGTGGTGCCCTCCTGTGAAGAGCCGCCTGCCTGTTTGTCCCAAATGAGTGCTGTCCCCCCCTCCCTTGCTAGCCACCACCCCACCTTCACCTCCACCTCCACCCTCTCCTCGGCTCCACAACCCCTCCGCAGCACGTTCCATCCCGTTTCATTATGTGAATTCATCGCTGAGGCTCGTCTTCAAGGTCAGCGCATGAGCGGTGCAGGCAGGTGCAGGCACCAGCGGAGACACCTAAAAAACCGCAGGACTACCAGTTTCTTTCAAGATATAAATTAGTTTTTATTGCGCCGCGCCACCAGGAGTTCCTTCCGATTGGTCTCCATCAAAGCGGGCCAGTGGCACAGCACTGGGTAATACCGCGGATGAGATGCAAAGGGCTGAATGCAATTTCTGGGGCGGAGGGCAATCTGCAAATTGAAGAGAGGGGCTGACAGTGTTGCCCTGTTTCCACTGAAAGTTATCAGCCTGCCTTCGGTGCTTAATCAGATTTAATGTCATTTAGAAATATCAAACCTCTACAAATCATAAAGCTACCTTCAACATAACACAATCCATTTTTTTGGGAGAGGGGTGAAGTGGAGTCTACAAAGCAGCATGCTCGCCATGTACCCACATTAGTCCATGGTGTGATTGTGCCCTTGTCTCGACATTTAAAGGTCTGTGCTTGAATTTGGACATTTTCTCAATTACTTCACAGCTAGAAAAAAATCTCTTGTAATAAACTGCCTACATGTTTTTATACAAGGTCAGAGCCTCTGTGATTGTCAGACTTGCCACCAAAAATCAGACATGGTGGCTAACACCCCTCAACCGAAAAGAAATTCAGAAAAAACTATGTTTTGGTCATCCACTATCGTTCTACACACTGTAAATAAAACATAAACATGATCATGCCCATTCACCCTATATTCCTGTTAAAGGATTCCTGTTGAAAAACAAAGCAAAATCTCTGCCATTCAAAAAAACATATCCAGTAAGAGTAAAAATAAAAAGAACAAGACAACTTATGTAGACATAAAGCAGCAAAGAATTAAATGGAGTGCCCACTTCTTGTTGCTATGGGAAAGGGCTTTGTTCATTTAAGGGGAAAGATGTTTCAATTTTGACAATTTTGTAATTAAAGCTCTGATGTGGGATTAATTGTGAACAATGCAAACAGTAAAAGCTTTATTCTCTTTAATAAAATAGGCTTCCTATTCTCTCTCAGTCTGTCTGTGGTAATTAGAAAGAAAATGGTCTTTTTTACTGTTTGAAAGCTGTTATCTGGCACAATGGGAGATTACTAGTTAGATTAGTCATTTAACTGAACTGCTTCCAATTAAATTTTTCTTGTTACATGCAAACTGTGCCGAATTTAAGCAAACATATTAACTAATTGTGCTCTGTGTTTCAAAGTAGCCTTAGGATTGATAACATGAACAATGAATAATGAACAAATTAGTAATAAATCAAAAATCTTTGAGACGGTTCACCATCCTATCTGATTGGGGAGCTATTGCATTTTGTGACTGGTGAGTGAGCATATGTGATCATTCCTTATCTTATCTTATTAAAACTCCTTTTTGTGCACATATCTAGTGTCACTATTACCATGGGTGCCAATTGTTCTTCTGTGAACACATGAGATAATGAACCTTTTACAATAGAAAAACAATTTTATTATTAGGCACACCCTGGCATCAATATTATGCTTCACCACACAATAAATGGCAACCTCTTCAAAACAAATTTGCACTCTGTCACCCCAACTGTACTTGAACTGCAGAAAACCATCTGGGATGCAAACCCTTAATTCTCTATGGCTCTAATTAGCAATGTTAGCATAGGTGTGAGGAGTCCCTGAGGGACAGGGCAACACCCGCCACATCATTATGATCAATACATCAATATGCATTTAGGGAGTGTGGCTTGCTGGCCTAATCAGGATTATCAGCACCCGGTACAGGATCACCCAGCACAAATCAATTAAGACATGATATATTTTCCAGTGATACGTTCCTGTTCATCACTGCGGACCATTAACAGGGGGCAGATGCTTGTTCAGCGTGACGAGACAGTTTTTTTTTTTTTGTCCTTGTGTCTTTCACGTGCTCATTCTTTCTTTCACTAGGGTCTCCAAACAATGGCATCCAGGCCACTTTGTCTCCCCACGACAGTCCTCTTATCAGCTGTCTCCTGGCGTTGGCGTCACCCCCCGTCTGGTTTACTTTTCTCCTCCCCACATCATGCAGCCTCCACCTGAATAACTGTATTTCCATGGACTGCACCGTGGTGCACAATCAGAATATGAAAGCAAGATAGAGAGAAAGAAAGAGCGATAGAGTGAAAAAAGAAAGAAAGTGTGTATATAAAAGAGAGATGGAAGAAGGGAGAGAGAGAGAGAGGAATAAAGTCAGCTTACACAGTGCATTGTTATTCAAATGACAAGCAGACAACGGAGTTGATTCTAGCCAAAGTCTTTGCGGGGACACCTAATCCTCCGTGGGCCTGTGTTGGGGATGCCTGACTCAGAGTGGCCCTGGTCAGAGCACACTGCACCGGGCACAGGGGCTGGAGGTGTCAGGGGAAAGAATTGGGGAGGTTTGTGGAGGGGAAATATGGAGAACAGGGGGAGACGTGGGGCTGGCAAAGGGAGGGGAGATCAGGAACCAGGGATGGCTGAAGAGGTAGAGGACAGGGAAGATCTGGAGAAAGCTGGACTGGAGATCTAGCGAGGGAATTTGCAGGCAGGCTAGTGGAGACAACCATGGCAGCTCTGGGGTAAATACTTGGATAAGCAACATCCGTCTCTCCATCTTTTCCTCTTCCATTCCCTCTTTTTCTCCCCCCCCCCCCCCCCCTTTTCTCTCAGTCACAATGCCTTGAGAGGCTTTGTTTATGGAGTGGATGTTTCACAGACAAGGTCTCACAGTGTGTTTACCCTCACTCTCTCTCTCTCTCTCTCTGCCTCTCTCTCATTTTCTCTCTCTCATTTTCTCTACCTCTATCAACCCCTCTTTCTCTCTCTCTCTCTCTTTCTCTTACTCCCCCCTTTTTCCTTCCTAATAGCAGAAGGCCCCCACTTGGCCATGTTAAAGAGGAACAGCTGGACCAATGTTTTTCAATGCAGCAAAACAAAACTGACAGTAACAGTGGAGGACACAGGGATAATGCCTCATAATCCGCCCTGACTTGCCTGAATTCGGAGATAGGGAGCAAAGTAATATGGGACCTCCATTCTGGAGGAATATTTCTCCATAGTCTAATATGATGCATATCCAGGGCTAAAGCCGAAAAATAAAATATCAACTACAAACTGAACTGAACATATGAAAAAAGGAGAAGGGGATTAATGGATTGAGAATTGCCCATAACCCTGATATATGTGGTAAGTCTGTATGGAAATCATCAAGTGTGGAACTGCTTTGTAAGCAGTTATTTTAAGTCACAAAAGGAACTTAATTCTTTTAAAGAAAATAAATCTTGAGGATTCCACACCATGTTACTTTTTTTATAAAAAGGTGTAGAAGCCTTTGACTGGCTCAGATTAATAATCTATTGGCAGTTTAGCACAATGTTTACAGAAGAATCGTTAATACAAATTTGATCTATTCTTGCCAGAGATAGTATAGTTTAAAATACAACACACTATCTGTCCCTTTTACATGTACAGAGACTGTTATGCTAGCAGGTACTGTATGTTATTTAACATGTTTTGTGTTTATATGATGTGTGTGTTTAGAAGAAAGCACTGCACAATAATTTACCACTCCACGATGTTTCAAGCTCTTTCAAGGTCAGGAAATAAAGTACACATGACCTCTGATTATAACTCCTTTATACTCTCTTTAACTTGGTACACTTAAAATGCACACACTATATTACTTATTTATTAAATAACATTACTTATTATTCACTACTGTTATTAGTTTGTTATTAGGTTTTTAGTTTTCAGGGAGCACAAGGAGGATCGTCTCATTTAGCCCACCACAGTGTACAACATATCACAGTGTGAAACATATCAGTGTTCCAGCCAATAAACGACAAGAAGGAAATTAACGTTCATGAGTCTTTCAGGAAGCATGGGAGGGAGGGGGAGGAGTGAGCTAGCCTCCGTTTTGTTTGACAATACTTCGAACGTCAACAAGAACTGACGTGAAACAGCATCGCTTAGAGCGCCTTTAAAGAATTAGGGTGCATTCACACTAGGTCCCTTGGACCGGACCAGGGTTCGTTTGGTCCTATGGTTCGGTTCGTTTTGATAATGTGAATGCAACCGTACCGAACCTGGGTGCGGACCCGGGACTGGACCCGAGTCCACCTGAAAGAGGTGGTCTGGGGTAAGGTTCGTTAGAACGCTGAAGTAGGTTGCTAAGCAAACATTCTAAAGAATGTAAAGAATCTTTACTTTTTATCGTCGTTTTGACGCGAGATATTCTGGAAGCTTGTGTCTGCTTATGACATAAATGGACCAGGGTGCGGAGACAAATGTGTAATGTGAACAGAGACCAACTGCGGTAGAGGTCTGGGGGAGTAACCGGACTCGGGTCCAGTCCAGTTAAACGGATCCAGTGTGAAAGCACCCTTAAATTCATTGCAGCTAGTCCGCGGAAGACCTTGTGAACAAAAAAGAAATTCACAGCAAATACTGACTAATACATTCTCATATTCTTGTGATGCTTTGACAGTAGAGGCAAGAAAATAAATGAAAGACAGAAAAAGATAAATAATTGTGAGTCTGACCTTTGAGAGAGCAGCTACCTGATCAAATATAAATTCTACACTGCCGAAGAATATACTTTATTTGCCGGGGCCGGGGTGAATAGCATTAAATATCCCGACAGAAACGACCTTGACTTTTTTGTTATTATGGCTTAAAGGTCAGCGTGACTGCTGTGCTTTCACTCAGGATGTGCTGAAAGGATCCAAGGAGAAGAGAGAAAGAGGGGGGGGGGGGGGGGGTATGATGATGCCCCAGATGGGTGAGCTAAATAGGCTCACTGGACTGGACACTGCAGTCTAGTGTCAGGACAAACCGACATACTGGGGAACGACTAGTAATGCATCCCACTTTACACCACAGATTTGATCAAAAGCTTTAAAAACAGGTTTTACTAATGATATACATGTATGGAAATGTCTGAGACGCATGATCAAATGTAATATCAATTTCACATAACAAGCCATGCTCATGCCCTCATGTCTATCTTAAATGACATACAATAAGATATGAGTTTTATAACTTACATGTGCTCATGTTAGCATTTATTATTAAATAATTTCTGCGCTCTGTAGCGCAGAACATGCTGTTTTACTGTAATATGTTCTTTCTCATACATTTATGTGACTTTTATTTATGGTTTGTAAAAATAAAACGTGGGGGTCAAGTAAACAGTATTGTTTGAAGGAGAAACAGGGTCCAATGCTCCCCATTGTGAAGTCTCAGCACCGCTTCCAATGTTCGAGTCAAGATTGAAATAAAATAGCTTTTTTCAAACAAATAAGGCCTGGAGAAGATTCAGCACAGAGAATCCGCAGAGCATGAATCCACAATGCATCAGCATCAACAAGGCAGCCACACCACAAAAGTCATGTTGCAAAGAAATTGCTTTTTTTATATGGAGGTTGTTGCAACCTTTTCAGGAAGAGATACTGGAAGGTGAGATCTATACCTGTCTGAGTATTCAAGCCCAAAACAAAAAGTTACCCCCCACCCCATTGTGCATAGAGAGAAAATAACAATTAGTTATCCACAAGTTCTCTTTCGTTTCGAAGCCGAAACGTACGAGTGGATGATGCCTATCATCCCCTGCTTTTCTGAAGTCATTTTAAACCAACCCTTTGAAAAAAGGGCAGTAAGCGCACTGACGCGCGCAGGCAACTACTTAGACAGCCCTGCGTGACGTCAGAAAGTCTATATATTGACTGTGCTTACGCTTCAGGTCCTCTTTGCCTCTTTCACCTCGCTTACTGCGTGTGTTTCTGAGTCGTCTTTCGTTTGCTCTTGCAAATATTTCTAAAAACCAACGGCTTTTTTGAAAGCCCACCACAAAAGCTTTTGTCAAAGCTCTCCGAGGGATTTCCGTCTTGCTCCAAGTGCTCACGCCGGTCCCTAACTTCTGGTACCCCGAGACGCAAGATGGCTACTCGTCGTTGCACCGATTGTGACCGTCCGATGGCGATCTCTGACCGCCATGCCATCTGTTTTATCTGTATGGGGAGCGAGCATGCTATGCTCGCCTTTTCGCGGCCAGATCTTTGCTTGGCTCGCGAACGCCTCTCCCCTACGGCTATCGCCAACAGAGCGGCATTCTTCGTGGGTTCCACTGGTGTTACAGGGGCGGGCTCTTCCCCCGCTGGCGCTAGTGGTATCGTTACCCGCCAGTCTATCGATGTTTCCCCGGCGTCCCCGCACTCGGTTGGGCTTATCGATCGGTCTTCAGTGGCTACTCGGCCGTCGGTTAGCTTCTCAGCGGCTAGCTTGCTACCAGCTAGCCAGCTAACCGCGGCCTACCAGGCTAGCCCTGCTAGCTCCATCGGCGCTGCCTTTGCCCGCGCGGCTACCACGCCGCCTCAGGGCGACGACGATGACGAACCAGTTATCGAGGCCGTGGATGAAGAGGAGTTGTCCTCCTTCCTCTCCGCTCAAGGTGCCACTGTTGAAGATATGCCACCGGTTGTGAAGACCCACGCCGCCCAGTTAGCTTCTGAGCTAGCTTCGTTGGCTACACAGGCGGCTAGCAGGCTAGGCCTGCCTCCGCCTCAGCGCTATCCGGAGGGGCGTTTCGACCCCTTTTCCGGCGCGTTTCCCTCTCCGGACGCTCTCCCTCTCCCTGCTCACCCCACGGTTGTGGCTGATGCGCAGGGCTCCTGGGAGGCTCCCTACGCCGCCATTGCCCCTATCCAGGGACACGCGGCGTTCTACGCGATGGACAGTGCGGGCGCCATTGGCCTCTTACAGCTTCCTCGCGTTGAGGATGCGGACGCTGGCTGTTTAGCACCAGCCTCTGCCACCACCTGGACTTCGCCTCCCGAGCTCCCCTCCAAGCCGTGTCAACGCACGGAGAAGCTCGCCTCCAAGGCCTTCATCTGTACAGGCCAGGCGATAAGGGCGATGAATACCGCCTTTCTCCTCTCCTCCTTGGCAGAGGAACTGGTGGCAGATCTAGCTGCGCAGCACTCGGAACTAACCGTCCATCAGCTCCGCAGAATCACCGCTCTCACCTCACTGGCTATCCGGGCGGCCATTAAAGCCGACGGGCGCTCCCTTGGCTCATTGATCGTCCTTGACAGGCATCTCTGGCTGAACCTCTCCTCTATGCCAGAGAGGGAGAAGAAGCATCTCCTGAATGCTCCTGAATCTCCGCCGATGCTCTGTTTGGCCAGGCGCTGGAACTACAGTGCGACCGCTTAAAGAAGACGAAGTCAGCGGCTCAGGCCCTGCAACCCGTGCTTCCTAAGCGTGCCCCGCCTCACTCGACCGCTCCCGCTGCTCCTCAGACGCGTGCTCGCACGCCTCAACGGACGCAACAGAAGAAGAGGGCGGACGCGCCCAAAGCCGCGCCACAGCCGGCTACTGGGTCGCAACCCACTTGGCTCACGCGGGCGCCCAGCTCCCGCCAACCGTCCGGCTAGCCGGGAGCGGCGTAAGAGGCCACAGCAATCCTGATGCGATCGCGTGTGCGCGGCAGAGCATGTCATGCGATCGCCATCCATTGACTGCTACGCCTCTGTGTGCTCTCAAGGGCCCGGGTCCTCGCTCTGCAGTCTCCAGCTCGGAGTGTTCCCTCCCGCTTCGGCGGTCCTCTCTGATCTCACCCCCTTACGGGGCGCTGAGTTTGCCTTGTTCACAAGCACTCCGCACACACGCTACCGCCCCTCTGGGCAATGATTCACAATGAGCCCCGACCCAGGCCGGAGGACGCTCTCTGTTCTGTCAGCGCTTTCGCGCACTGGGGCGCCGGCGCACGTTCAGCTGACACACGCCCCGCGCTCTGCGCCCCGCGTCTTGACACGCCTAGACGGCGCCCACGTGGTGCCAAGGCCTCTGCTTGTGCCACGATCTCCGCGTCCTCTGTCCCCCTTGCCTCTGGGCAGTGGGCATGCAACGCCTCTGAATCGTTCACGATCAGCGCTACCGCGCACTGGGTTACCCATGCGGTCTCCGACGCGCGTTCAGCTGACACACGCTCCGCGCTATGCGCCTCGCGTGATGACACGCCTCGACGGCGCCCAGGTGGCACCGAGGCCTCTGGTAGTGTCGCGACCTCCGCGTTCTCTGTCCCCTTCGCCTCCGAGCAGTGGACATGCGACGCTTCGGAGTCGTTCACGGTCGAGAAGTCCCCCCCGTCCTCTCTCGCCGCTTCTATCGGTCGATTCATCGCCCAGATACGCGCAGAACTGTCTGCTCAGTCTGACACGTCTGCCCTTGACCAGACGGGTAGCTTCTCCCCCCTCTTCGAGGTCGTCGCCAACACACACTCCGAGTCGGCTGCCCCACGGGGCGTCGCAGGTGCAGTGCGTGGCTCTTCGACCACCAACGTCGCTGACACGCGCTCCAGGTCGGCCGCCCTACGGGGTGTCGCAGGTGAAGCGCACAGTTCACCGACATCGGATTTCGCTGACGTGCGCGCTGAGTCGGCCGCCCCACCGGGCGTCGCGAGTAATGCGCACGGCCTTTCAGTCACGCGTGAGCGCCCAGCGGCCTCACACACGGTTAACTGGCCCCCAGCCCCCGCACTCCGTCGGGTCTCTGGTCTGTCAGTCGGACGCTCTTCAGCTTCGCGGACAGCCTCAGTCTTTGACCTCGGCCCCCCTAGTGCCACTCGGAGGCAGCATAGCACTTCGTTTGTCCTTGCTGCCTCCTCATGCTGCTGCTCTGCTCCGGCAGAATTGGGCGATGTGCACAACGTCACGTTGGGTCCTGTCAACAGTGTTGAAGGGCTATCAACTGCAGTTCAGGTGGCCACCCCCGCCCTACAGAGGTGTCATGGAGTCAGTGGTGCCCCCCTCCAGGGCCCCTGCTCTCAGACAAGAGCTTTGCGATCTCCTGAGAAAGGGCGCTATTCAGCGCGTAGATCCGACGCTGGCGCACGCAGGTCGCTACAGTAAGTACGTACGAGTACGCAGCCCTCCCCTTCGGTCTATCTCTAGCACCTCGGTGCTTCACCAAATGCGTGGAGGCGGCGATCGCTCCGCTACGCGCTCAGGGGATCAGACTCCTCAATTACTTGGACGACTGGATGCTGCTGGCAGATTCCAGACAGCTCCTAACGTCACAGACTCACATGGTCTTGCGTCACCTGTACAGTCTGGGTTTCTTAGTGAACCTAAGCAAGTGCATGCTCTCTCCCTCCCAGGAGGTCGAGTTCTTGGGCGTGACATTTACATTTACATTTATGCATTTAGCAGACGCTTTTATCCAAAGCGACTTACAAAACGAGGATAACAATCAAGCTACATAGCAGAAACCTTAAGGAGCGTAGTGCTAGGGGATAGTAATTCAGTTCATTTTAGTGCTAGGATAGAAGATGTTCTCTGAATAGCTGGGTCTTTAAGAGCTTTTTGAAGGCCTCCTGAGATGGCCCTGTTCTGATTGTTTTTGGTAGGTCATTCCACCAGCGTGGGACGACACATGAGAAGAGTCTGGATTGCCTTGGGCGAGGTGCCGGGACTGCCAGTCGACAGTCATTGGAGGACCGGAGTTGTCGGGGGGTAGCCTGAGCTTTTATGAGAGCGCTTAGATAAAAAGGGGCAGATCCTCTAAGCACTTTGTAAGTCAGCATCAGTGATTTGAATTTGATGCGAGCCGCCAGAGGTAACCAGTGGAGTTCGATTAGCAGAGGGGTGACATGCGTCCTCTTCGGCTGATTGAAGATGAGACGCGCCGCAGCATTTTGGATCATCTGAAGTGGCTTGACGGCACAGGCAGGAAGTCCTGCCAGAAGGGCATTGCAGTAGTCAAGGCGTGAGAGGACCATAGTTTGAACCAGCAATTGGGAGGCTTGTTGACAGATAGAGTTGGGTATCATCGGCATAGCAGTGGTAGGAGAAGCCGTGCTGGCGGCTGAACTCACGCTCGATGAGAGCGACGCTCACACCGAAGAGGCTACAGGATGTCAGGGCGTGTCTACGCCACTGCAGACTAGGTGCCTGCGTTTCGGCCAGGCTGTGTCTCAGACTGACGGGCCTCCTATGCGCCGCAGGCGGTGCTGTCCCACTCGGCCTTTTGCACTTACGCCCGCTGCAGCTCGCCTTAGCGGAGCTAGGTGTATCCTCCAGGTCGAACCCCGCCCGTCGGATCTTAGTGTCCAGACGCATGTGGCTAGCCCTCGCGCATTGGCGCAGGCCGTCCTCCTTCACCGGAGGCGGCGCCTTGGGCGCTATAGCCAGACGCATGACGGTGACCACCGATGCGTCCAAAACCGGCTGGGGCGCCGTTTGCTGCGGTCGCCCGCCAGGGGGACATGGGGCACAGCCTCAAGGAGATTACACATCAATGTGTTAGAACTCCTTGCTGTCTTCTGCGCTCTGAAGGAGTTTCTCCCTCTTCTCAGAGGAGAACACGTTCTTGTGCGTACAGACAACACCTCTGTTGTGGCGTATATCAATCGCCAGGGCGGCACGCGCTCTTCCTGTCGTTCAGGGCGGCGCACTTGCCAGGTGTTCGCAACACAGGCGCGGACCTCCTCTCCAGGGGTGTTCCGCGTTCAACCGACTGGCGCCTCTGCCCAGCCGTGGTGCACAGCCTCTGGTCCCGCTTCGGGCGGGCACGAGTCGATCTTTTCGCCTCGAGAGAGAACGCTCACTGCCCAGCGTGGTTTTCGCTGGAACGAGATGCGCCGCTAGGGTCAGACGCGCTGGCACACCCGTGGCCGCGCGGTCTGCTCTACGCTTTTCCCCCCCTTCCTCTGATGCGTCAGGTGTTGGCCAGGATCAGAGCGGGGGCTCACAGGGTGATTCTGATCGCCCCCAATTGGCCATCTCAGAGCTGGTTCTCAGATCTGGTCTCACTGTTAGACGGCCAGCCGTGGACTCTCCCTCTGAGGAGAGACCTCCTATCGCAGGCTCACGGGTCGCTGTGGCACCCCAAGCCGGAAGCGTGGAGACTGACGGCTTGGCCCCTGAACGGGCGCGTCTCCTAGAGAGCGGCCTGTCAGACGCAGTGATAGAGACCGTTCAGGCTGCTAGAGCTACGTCCACTAGGTCGTTATATACACTGAAGTGGCGTGTTTTCAGCACGTGGTGCAGAGACAGAGGCTGTGATCCTCTAGTCTGCCCTATTGGCGAGGTGCTTGCTTCTGCAACACCTGTTTGATCAGGGTCGTACACCCTCTACTTTGAAGGTGTACCTCGCAGCTATCTCAGCATGCCATGTTGGCTATGCTGGCGTTTCCCCAGGCGCTCACCCCCTTGCGTCGCGCTTCATGAAGGGCGTCAGGCGGCTCCGCCCCTCTTCCTCCCCTTCGGTCCCTACTTGGGACCTGGACACTGTCCTACGCGGACTGGCCCTTACGCCCTTTGACCCTCTGTCGAGTGCCAGTCTAAAGATGCTTTCCCTTAAGACTGCGCTTCTGCTCGCTCTGGTCTCGGTGAAGCGTGTCAGCGATCTGACTGCCTTGTCGGTCAGTCCTGACTGTCTTGAGTTCACGCAAGGTGACGCGCGGGTCACGCTGCGACCAAATCCCTTTTCTCGCCCGAAAGTGCTGTCCACTGACCCTCGTTCAAGGGTCATTGAGCTCGCAGCCCTTCCTGAGACGGGCAGCTCTGTGCCCGTTACTCTGTGCCCAGTCAGAGCGCTTCGTGCCTATTTGACGCGTACGCAGAGCATCAGGAAGACAAACCAGTTGTTTGTCTGCCATGGCGAGCGTGCCAAGGGTCAGGCCTTGTCTACCCAACGCATGTCGCATTGGCTTACGGAAGCCATACGTCTGGCATATGAGGCGGCGGGTGTTCCTCCGCCTGTTCATGTCAGGGCGCACTCCACCCGTGGAGTGGCGGCTTCTTGGGCCTTCTGGAAAGGCGTCCCCATGAAGGATATCTGCTTGAGCGCTTCGTGGGCCTCAGGCAACACCTTCGCGCGTTTTTACGCATTGCACGTCACCAGGCCGGGTGTAGCAGAGAGTGTTCTCTCTGGGCCCGGCGGCGGTCCCATGGATCTTCCCACCTCGGGCTCCTTGGTGTAGGGCTCTTGAGGCTTGGTTGTAGTGATCCACTCGTACGTTTCGGCTTCGAAACGAAAGAGAACGTTACGGATACTAACGTATCCTCGGTTCTCTGAGTGAGAAGCCGAAACGTACGCTTCGGGCCTCGATCGCCGACGCTGGCGAGCTTGGCAAAGAGGACCTGAAGCGTAAGCGCAGTCAATATATAGACTTTCTGACGTCACGCAGGGCTGTCTAAGTAGTTGCCTGCGCGCGTCAGTGCGCATACTGCCCTTTTTTCAAAGGGTTGGTTTAAAATGACTTCAGAAAAGCAGGAGATGATAGGCATCATCCACTCGTACGTTTCGGCTTCTCACTCAGAGAACCGAGGATATGTTAGTATCCGTAACGTTTCCAGGGGCTGCTGCTGTAGCAAAGAATGTGTTTGGAACTTCCGGTGAATCAGCTGCAGACGCCCAACACAGTATTTATCTATGAAATGATTAACCTTGAGAAAGAAAAAACATATTCAAACTGCTCCATTTAAGTATTTGCTAAGAAATGTCACCCCCCAAAAATCCGTCACTCAGCTCTCATGTTATGATGATGAAATAAGTAGAATACACAGGAGATAAAAACGTTGCTTGTTAACAGAGTAATGAGTCACGGAGCTAACATGCCAACATCACAGTTAGTATTACATGATTGGTTGGATTAATAAACTTCATAACGAACATTAGGACAACCATGACAGGTCCTTAATATTTGTTAACTGATGTAAACTGCATGCAGAAACTTGCGAATGACAAACTAACACTCTGTTTGACGTGCTAACCAGTGCAATGGTAACTTTAGCACTATTAGCTAACATCTTTGGAGTGCATTACATCGGCCCGGATGGTCCACAAATTTTATTTCATAATCTACATGTAAGACTAAAAGTTGCTCTTTTGTTAGAGCTATTGTTTATTAGCTGTAAGTAGTTTAGCTGCCATAGATAGGCTACTGTACGGTAATTTGTTATTTAGCAGTCACCTCACGATAATGGGAGTTGTAAAATTAGATAAATTAAAGGCGCTCTAAGCGATGCTGTTTCACGTCACTTCTTGTTGATGTTCAAAGTATTGTCAAACAAAATGGAGGATAGCTCCAGAGAGGGTTCAAGCATTATAAGTTATAGCTCACTCCTCCCCCTCCCTCCCATGCCTCCTGAAAGACTCATGAACGTGTATTTCCTTCTTGTCATTTATTGGCTGGAACACTTATGTTTCGTTTTCGTTTGTTATGCTAGGTTTGCCCACTGTGTTTTTGTCGCCGTTTGTGGAGCCTGGGCTGTCTACATAGACCGTGTTTTTTTACAGTGTGTTCAGGGGACAGGCAGCAAGCAGATTGTGAGGAGATGTTTGCTGTATGTAACAACACATGTTTTAGTCTTAAAAACGCATCACATCGCTTAGAGCACCTTTAACATTAACGTTACATCCTCTCTGTTTCAATTACATGTGGATTCCAATTGAAAGTAATCTATAATGTCGATAGTTTCTTCATTTATTTCAAACAATAACGTTACATCAGAGTATATAGCTTATGTTGTGTCACAGCTTCATAACATTACTGGATTTTAACTGTAGGCTAATCCGAGAAGAAACACAGCGACGCACACTGACACGCCCCTTTTCCTCGGATGGCGGGCTTTTCTTCTCGGTTGACTTCAGAGTAGCCAAAGCTAAGATTCCGGGGTGGCAGCCATGTTTTTCTCCACCTCGGATGTGCAAAACAAAATAAAACGCTTTAAGAATGGGCGTGATGTCACATGCGAGATCCAAGTTGGATGATAGAGGTTAATAAAACGCACCATAACAACTCTGGCTACACTATAAATGTATCATTTTAAATCCAAACTGCTGGGTGTTCAAGGTGCCGGTTACCATTCTGTTATGATATAATACAAAATCTTTTGCTTTAGTTGTTAAATTGTGTCAGAAACATTTCATTAATTACCAACAACTTGCCATTGTAATCAATGTAAAATGACTTAAACGGAAGTTTCTAACATTTTTCGTGCAAGGTATCATGAGAACTAGGAAACTTGTGGATACCTAAATAAGGGTTTTTAATTCATGCTTTGCCTTATGCTGGTTAAATTGGATTAGTGATAAGAATCTTGTATTGCAGTTTTTCTCCAAAGGAGCATAAAGAAATTCTGAAAGAAGTCTGATGTAACAAGCTCCATAATATTTTCTATGTTGTACTAGTTTTAACAGCTCACCCTAAACAAAGCTGTTGCCATTTCAGATATGTTTTCAATTATACAGTACAGTGTGTTTTCATTAAACTAGGCGCAGTTTGGACTAGAGAAAACAATAACAAAAACACCCATTCTGCACACCAAATATATACAGTAAATCACACTGAGAATAAACATATAATGAACAACCCCAATTTGAACTTAATTCCCTTGCAGCTCTTTCAGTACATGTCCACATCCTTCTTGGTACAAGTGTTTTCCTGTTCTGTAATAGTCTAGCTGTTCAATATCCATGTCCATCAACATTTAAACAATGGAACTATCAGGTAAGTAACAAATGGACGACAGCAAGTCAATACAACTGTGAAAGATCTCCGATAATCAGCTCAATTAAACTATAGCAGCATTTGGACCATCTGCCATTCTTATTGACAGTGGCTGTTTTCAATCACAGCATATCTGGTCCCAAATAAATCATCACTCTAAATGAAAACAGCATCATCATTACTGATGAACACATCACTTGGGCCGAGGGGGGAGTCCAGGGGTCTTCAGTTGAGACCTGCCTCTCCCTCCTTCCCCAACTCGCCCACCAGCCTTCCCTGTTCCCCCTGGTCCTGTTCATGCCATATCAATTGATAAAATTATCCTCATAAATCAAACTTGAGGACAAAAGAAGGAAAGGGGGAAAAAATTAAAAACCCCAGGCCCCCAGTACACATTAAGATGTGCAGCTGGACTAAGGAAAATGATTAACGGTGTGGATTAAAATATTGGCATTTTCACAGAGTAGGTTGCCACTACCATTGGACTATATCACCCCCACCTTCTTACAATCCACCCCCCCCCCAACTGTTTCATTTCCTTGGTGTGGTCCCTGTCAGCAAATGAGTTCAGCTGATATTGCAATCAATGCCGACCAGCCCACAAACAGCGCTGTATATTCCACTGTTAGAATCGAGCTGCTGCTCGAGAGTGACTCATGATGCAGCATTATGTCCAAACATATTAGCCAGGGCCTATGGAAAACAAATTTGCTGCCTCGATACTTACAAATGTATTATTTACATAATGGCCTTTATTAGATTTTGTGTCTGTATTTTCGTAAACACGCTGAATGCTCGTCCCAGCCCAAGGCATTTTGTTTCAGAGTGAGGTCAAACTTGGGTCAGGAACAAATTGGCAATGTGCTAAAGTGAATAAGCTTCACAACCTGCAATTCATGCAGGAAAATTAATTTGCATTATAGCTTTGGCAACAGCCTTTAACAATCTTGCCAGACAGACATACATTTTTTCTTGGTTGTGGGCACACAGCATTTCAGCAATATAGTGAGAGGTAAAACCTAGGGATATTAGTAATAAACAACCATCCCTGTTGGTTGTATAGTACAGTGCAGTATACTACTCACCATCAAACCTGCCATGTCTTTGGTCAAAACTCAAACATGCACAGTTGATTGTAAGACTGGAACTGCTGTCCTTCTACCTAAAGATGTTTTTTTCTTCTTCCTCCTCTCCTACCTCTCCCATCCTTCAGGGCCAGTGTTTAACCACCTTCTTCACTCCAATAGCCCAGTTGAGCAGCAACAACGTATCAATTTGTTGCACTGTAAAAACCAACAACTTATGAAATGCCTGAAACAGGTTTGAGGGAGCAATGGATGACAACAACAACAGCAAAAAAAAGAAAAAAACACTGTATGCTCACAGATGCCTCACTCCCACATTGTGTTGCTATACACTGGCTCTGCTACAGAGGGAGGTCAAAGGTCAGATTGAAGGTCAGAAAGCCACTTCACCTTTTGAAACCTGCTGATAGCAGTCAGACTCTTGATCTGATCTGTCCCTGAACTGATCAGGACTCAGCTGTGCTTATCTAACAGAAAGCCACAAAAAGATGTTATAAATACAAAAGAAGTGTAGGAAAGGAAATGTTGGAGAGAGAAGAGTAGAATAAGAGCAGAAATACCGCAGAGTGCTACAGTAACACAATCAGTTCCGTCTGTTCAACAAGGAAATATCTTGAATTATTCACAATTTCTACTGCATGACCCTGTATCCACTACTATTTCTTTAACATCAATACATTTAAAACAAGACATTACCATTCAACTAATATATACAAACAAATATATATATATATATATATATATATATATATATACATCAACCAATGTAAATATATAACCAAAGCCAGTCTACATGCATGCAGCAGACACAGGAGAGTGGCGTGTATATGTGTGTGTGTGTGTGTGTGTGTGTGAAAGACAGACAATGGCTCTGTTGGCATACAAGCCCATACTTTAACGTCCAATTAGGCTCATTAACAGCTGATTAGAGATTAAATTTGCCCCGGGCAAACTGGGAGTGTCCCCGCCTGAGTGGCCTGTTTTCCCACCATGGGATTTGCAGTGACGCAGGCTGAGCCTAGGAGGCCAGGGCAGAGCAAACACAGACAGTCTGGTAAAGAGGCAGAGGCCAGCAGAAAGACAGGGTTCAGAATTCCACGAGTTAAGAGGATGTGCCAGCTGAGACATAGGCCCTCCTAGTCCATTAATTAGTCCCTTTGAAAGTGGAGGCCATCAGATATAATACATTAACATCCTGTGTTTTTTTCTTCTTCACTGCATGAAATTCTAAACTCCTTACTCTTTTTTTTCTCTCTTTACACCTCCATCTATTTTTATTCCTTGTCTTCCTTGATAGAGAACGGCCTGCTGGACAATCAATAGGAAAGTCCTTTTCATACTGTGACCTTTTTTTGACTGCGTAGGTGCAATCTAGTCAGTGCATACTTTCATAAAAAGGAAGCTCTGCTGTCGTTCATTAGAGCTAATTAAATGGGTATTCATCATGAGATGTTGAAGAATGGTGCATTAGGAATTAATAAGAAACCTTCTTGACTATTCAGTTGTCTTAGTTTCTTGTGAACGTCTGTTCGTATTTTTGTCATTAAAAAATCAAAAACAAAACAGATCGAAAAACAGGACATGTTTATCTAGGTTTGACTTATTTTCCTGCCATAAAGGTTCATTGCCATCAGCACGTTATGTAGTAAAACATGTTTTTGACCAAAACACACATCTGCACATTACATTGCAAACGCTTGCCAAGGATTAAACACTAATGATAATTCTACATATGGCAAATGTGAAAATCAGCTTTAATGGTACCCTAAATCCAATCTAATAGCGATTATCTCTGAGCAGATGAGAAATTAATACTAAACATGATACCAGTGGCAGGACAGCAATGTTTTTCATGTGATGAGCTCAGCTCAGCAAGCAGTGATTTTTGATGTCATTGTTGTGCTTGTTTTATCAAAACAGTTTTATTCATCAGGGTTTGGTTTGCTAAAACGTTTTGCTAATTGTTAGCATGCTAAGAAGACTGAAGATTTACCTTAGCAAAGCTATTTACCTTTTTAGATGTGGTTCCTGAACTGTTCTACTAAATTCACTAAATTCTACTAAATTCACATTTCTGGCATTGGTTGTTGTCATTTGTGGTTTAAATATAGCTTTGAAATCTAGACGTAGGCCTACCCTAATGGCAGCAAATGGTTTTGCTACGCAGGAACATCTACAAACAAACCAAAGGGCCCGGGTAGCAGTTCTTCCTGGTTTGGTTGGACCAATCCCATCACTGTATACTAGTGGAGGGTAGCTGGGCAGGCTTGGTAATGATGAGGGTAAGGCTGCCACCGTCGCCTAGCAATCTAGAAGGCACTAGTGTTACCTTTTCAGGCTACCTATTGTGTGCAGAGGCAGTCTGACAACTGCTGATTCCACCCTTTGAATTGAGCCTGTATATCAGTCGTATCCTGACTACACATTTTGATAGTCTGGCTTGGCAGGCTAGTTTTAAGCCTGCATGAGATTTACTTAATGAGCATGAACGTTCAAGTCCGAATGATTTATGATATATGAAATATGTGTGGGCATAGTTTTTATTTTTATGGGATTAAAAAAGCTACATGACTTTTTTAATTGTATGAATTAAGCACAAAATCTTGTGTAGAAAGTGCAGTAGTAAAAGTAAAGTAAAACAAAGTAAAGACTGCATTATGGTATTGACTAAGAATCGTTAACTTCAAGAAAATATACATATGAATGTGTTGAGAAACAGGTAATTTAGAGTTTAATATAACTCAATAAAAATGTAGCATTTACTTTAGGAAACCGGACCCAGGATAGTTCCTATAGGATAGGATAGTTCCTATTTAGGATAATTTCTGCTAAATGCAAAAATTGCACTGAATTAAAATAAATAAATGCAATAACACAGTCTATTTCATCAGTAAAAATAAAACCATTGATAATGGCATAATTTAAAACAAAAAAAAACACAAGCTTGAAGCTGTCTATCAACATAATAAAGCCCTTATTTCAGACCAGAGTTGCAAGATGTAATCAGAATGAGAGATTATGATGCTGTTTTGCTGGGCAGTCTGCTTAGATGGAGAGGTGGTTGACCCTTCAACTTGTCCTTACTTCAGATTACAAATACCACTCCCACCTCCCTAAGGCTATGTCTCTACTGGTGTCCCCAACACCAGTCCTCAGGACAGTATTGATCTTCCAATGGTATGATACACTCATGATGCTAAGACTAGGCTTCAAGTGCAGGTGTGCTCTGTGTGTGTGTGTGTGTGTGTGTGAGAATATGTTAATACTAATGGACATATGCGTTGCAAATCAGTTGAATGAACTAGCATTTTATTTGACATCTACAGAACCCTGACAAAATTTAGCAGTACTCCTTTTTCTCCCAACATCAGAATCTCCCAACTTGTTACATTAGATTGACTTACACGAATGAAAAGAGACATAAAATTCATTCACACTAAAAGAGGATGCATTGAGACACCCTCCCAATTAGGCGGCAGTGAGGCCTCCAAAATGCAAGATAATGGCAGAAAGAGATGGATATCATTAATTCACAGAGGACTCATTCACAGGATCAGCTGAATTTGGTTATTTTGCAGGGCCGTGCAGAGACCTTTGGAGGGGCAGGTGCTCAAAGTTAAAAAAGGGCACATGTGAAACACCATACAGCAACATACCTTACAAAATAACGGTCTGGACTGTCGCAACCCATATTCATGAAGAATGCAACATGGAATCACAACATAGGCTAACATATCAAGATAATATAAGATAAACTTTATTTATCCCACATCAGGGAAATTCACTTAGCAAAATCAGCTAAGACAGACAGTAAACACAGTTACACAAGACAAACAAGGATTAATAAGGGTACCCATGGGAAAAAAACTATAGGCTGTGTATGTACATTTTGTACAAGAAAAGACTATGGAGATAATGGTGTGAAGGCTAAAGAATATGCCTTGTTGCAGGTGGTTAAATAAATAAATACAATGTATAGTCAATAAACTGATACAGCAAAGATTTTAAATAGGTCGAAATAACTATTGCACAGGATAATGCACTAGTGTACAGTCCATTGGCACAAGATGGTGAGGGCAATAGTGGTTGAGTAGTACAAGTAGATGTAATTATAGTACTACAATACAACTTTTGTACAATACTTTGTACAATACTTTGTTGTACAGGCATTGTCCACATCTGACATCTTTGCGGTGCAAAGCAAGCGTAGTCTGTTGTACCTGATGGGGTACATTGAAAAGATTTTGTTGAGGAGGATGGAGGGAAGGCTGCTGTTGCTGATATTGCTGGAGGTAGGCACTGATCTGAGAGTGTAGCAACTAAAAAGAGCATGAGAGAGAGAGCTGATTAAACGATTTTGTGATCATGACAAGATGCAAAGACAACTGATAGCTACTGGAAATACTTTTTTTTTGAGCTAAATTAAAACATAGCCTACTACTTACACAACTAATTAATCTAATTGTGAAACATTAAGGTTTTTTTGTGCTCACAAATGAGAGTATCAGCAGTAACACTAATCAATTTGCCTATGTGCAGTTAAACTAATAATGGAGTTGGTATTAGCTAAAACACAATTCTATACAACACATTCTATGAAGTCCGGTTTATTTCATCAGTCAGATGAAGAACAAAAGCAAATGTAGACTCTTTTTTTCTCGGTATGCCTAAAGCCTTTTTTTAAGTATTGTGATGGCATTGGCTTTATTTCAATAACTTCAAAAGACAAACTACTACTACTGTGCATAAACTGTAAGATATCGGATGAACGGACATTACAAAAGACCAAACTAAGAATTGCAAAAAAAAAACGTTTTTTTTTTTTGTGTTTTTTTTGGGAGCACGGTTTTTCAGGTAGCGTTAACGTTAGTTTACTGTACTGCCCCAGTTGTCTAGAAGGCACGGGCCTGAATGTTAGCAAAAGCAGCACAAAACCACAAGTCATATCCACCTATTCTGGGTGTCAGACACGCACACGCGCGCTCGCAAAGCTCACACAGTATTCTCACGGCACTGTCACTGTCTGTCATCTTACAAGAAAACAATGTGCACATCGCACTATGAATGCCGCTGCTGAACCTACTCACCGGTCCTTGGCGGTCGCTTTATGGTGTTCTCCTTCAAGTCTTCAGGGCTGCAGCGCCAAGCTTCAGGGCAGGTCAGGGCACGTTTACGCGGATCACATGATTGAGCGTAGCCAGGGTATCGAAATTATCGTTAGGCTATGATTTTTTTTTTTGAAGGGCTACATACAGGCTTTCTCACACATTTAAATAAATAAAAAAATAAATAAATAAATAAATACACATTGACAAAAGGGCACTTTGGGCATAGAAGGGGCAAAGGGGCAGGTGCTCAAGCACCTTCCGGCCCCCCCCCGCACGTGCCTGTTATTTTGGCAAGGTTTCCATAATACATGACAGTGAAATTAAACTTCTGCAGTTCGTATTAGACATGCTTCAGAGCTCTCTCTCTCTCTCTCTCTCAAGGCACATGGTGTGCTGAAACAAAACTAGTCTCAAGTGATCCCCGCACTAAATGTAAGACATATATTATTCGCTAGTGTTCTGCTCAATAACTTCCTTACATAACATACCATACCTAACATCCCTACATTAAACACAATAACAAGACAGCATGTGATGACATAAGTCTTGCAAACTGTAAAATAATTACACTGTGATAGTAAACTTCTCTGCCCATGTTCCCCCCATAAAGAGAGAATGACAACCATACTGTGTCTGTTATAACTATGAGAAAAATTAGTGTATTAGCAACAAGCAGATATAACTAACACCTCATTTGGCCAGCAACACCAGAAAACCAGGTTATCCACAATTTTTCACAATTGTTAAAGGCCCACTAAGCAGCATTTTTCAGTTAATTAATCCGTTTCATACTGTTTAGGATGCTAACATGAGCCACTAGACAGCGAATGAACAGTGTAGAATGCACCACTGTGGCCTACAACGGTAGATACAGCATTTGCAATGTTCAACAGCAGCGGTCTGCCTCCAATAGAATGCAGTGCAATACAATGCAATACAGCGGTCTTTAGAGGGAGCTTGTGAGAGAAAAAAACAGAACGTTGCTTAGCCTTGCTTTAATTTTCATGACAAATAGAAGAAATTAGAGTATTGCAATATATCCAGGCAAAAGTATGCATATGGCTTCTAGGCCAATATTCATTAGAGGTTTTTTTTTACCACAACTTCAAGTACACCCTTTTAGATGTAAAATATAACATGAAAGATTTTTTCAGAAGCAACATATTGCATAAACTATGCTTACAGAAATTCTATAGACAAATAAAAATAGTGGAGAACACTGTTTTGTAAAGTGAATTTACAAAGACCCTGTATTTTTTTTTTTCATAATACAAACAATAAGCCCTACATGTAATAAATATAACAAAACGTCAGGCAATTTCTTCCCGTCCATGTCTGTTTTCATTTCCTTAATTCATTCTTAGTTCTAGGGTTATTTTTCATACAGTATACTGTAGGCAAGGATAATTTGACCAATCCTAGCTCTGGTATTATATGTAGAAGGAGTGTCTTTGGATCAGTATGTGATGAGGCTAGCATAGCACTTTGCTGCTACTGGGAAGCAGCAGTTGCTGGGCAGGGAGAAACTAAACAATGAACAACCATAATCTGGGGCTTGAATCGCAGGTCACGGGGGGCTTCTTGGGCCGGCTCCCAGTAAGTGTTGTTGTGTCAACTCCTTTACACACTCGCCATTCATCTTACTGAAAAAGGAACAGGGGAGAATGAGGGAGAAAAAGGGGAAGAGGGAAAGAAAGCGCGGAAAAAAGGGTTGGATATGTTTAGGGAAATAAATGAAATCTGCAGCTAGTACCACACCACCACCAACAACAACATCCCCTACTTACCCCCTCCACCCCCTCTCCCCAGGTGCAGTGTCTTTGACACAGAAACTGGTTATAAACGACAGGGCGCCTCTGGTGGGCTGTAAGGGGGACAGCTGAAAGAACAAATGTCCTCTGATCCAGACGCCCTCTGGACCACGGCATCTAAACTATGAGCATTAGGGAGGGCCCCGCACAGGGTCTACACTGAGCACCACACTGCACTGCATCATACACACATACACACACACACACAGTCACACACTCAACACCCTTTCACAACACGCACACACAAATATGACTTACTCAAACCAAACCTACATCGCACACAGTACAGTACATCATCACTACAAGTGCACCACACTACACACTCACTCTACACACATGTGTTCACATTACCCTGCTCGGCACTATAACACACTGTGGACTCCCTCTCACCCATATATGTGTGTATACTGTATGAGTGTGTGTGTGTGTGTGTGTGTGTGTATGACAGAGGGAGAGAGAGGGAGAGAGAGAGAGAGAGAGAGAGGGAGGGAGAGAGCATACCGCATCACCTGGCCATGGTGGACGTGGGCAAGTCTGAGACGATGCCTTTGAGAGCTCGTGTTTTCTGAGCCAAACTACAGCACCTGAGGGGTGAGATAAGGTAAGGTCGGTGGTTATGTTTCTTGCCTGAGGGTCGAAAGTCAATGTGGCCGGGATCACAGGAAGGATACGTGTCTGTAAAGTATGCAGCCTTAAGATTATGTGGGGCTTCTCCTAGCCTTCTGTGTGTGATGTGTATGTTTGATTATAGTGTGTGTGTGTGTGTGTGTGTGTGTGTGTGTGTGTGAGAGAGATAGTGTGTGTATATGTCAGTGTTTTTGTGAGTTTGTGTTTCTTTCACGCACCCACTACGTAAAGAGTTGCTATGTAGATTTTTTTGTTGATGTTTTGGTAGTGACAATGACTAGGGTTAAACGTTTTAAGTTTCTGCCTCTAATAGTCTGTTGTTGGCTTAATACTGCAAAACAGAGCTAAAGTCTCCCATTAATGTGTGCCGCTGTTCCTAAGAGCCTGTTTTGGCAGTGGTCCAACGCTTAATGGCAAAACTTTTGACGAAACATTTTCCCCCCATTGGAATCAATAATGAAATCTGATAATAAATAATACAAAAAATGGAACAGGATAGAGGACAGAGGATAACTAAATGAATTCTGTGTCTATTTTTCACAACACCAACACTGTCCCCTAATTTGGGTCAGGTGTAGCCCCATGTAGCAGATCTTATTGATATTCTCACTCCATCATGTGTGATATGTTCCACACATCCATCCTAGGCAGAGTGTGTCATGTCACGGGGAGGCCTGGTGTGTGTGTGTGTGTGTGTGTGTGTGTGTGTGTGTGTGTGTGTGTGTACACATCATTTCTCTTGGCTGGCGTCCTCTATCCCCCTGCCACCATAAATTAAATGCTGGTGGTAGCCGCCACCACCACCACCTCCACCACCACCACCACCCAGAAGCTGTAATAATTAACTGTGTCTTCACACATTTATACACACGTGCCATATGCAGGCAAAACACACACACACACAAACACACACACACACACTTCTTTCATTTGTCTATGTAGAACCTGAGGCATCTTCTTTAAAAGGCAGTGCAGATCTTATGCCCCTCCACATATCCCCCTTACTTTGTCTGCTGTGAAATACTGAACACAGGTATCTAAGAAAAGACAGAATACAAGACAATATGAAGGGAGGAGAAAGGAAGATAACAATCGATATTGGAGACAATTTTGATTAACTTATGTCTTTACAGTAAAATGCTACATACGACTCACTGTATCCTACTGTATAGCTTTACTTATCTTCACTTATTTAACTTAACTTTGGTTATTTTCCTTATAGTCATTCAGCGTTCAAACAACCCACAAATAATAATAAAAACAATCAGTCTTATATTATTATTATTATTATTATTATTATTATTATTTAGATTTTACAGCATTATGTTCAGCATTATGTTGATCCACTGGGGCCTTCAGTTACTAGGTATTTAATCCAGAAAGTCACTGTTTTGATTTTAAAAAATCCACAGTCTACCTATGCCTCCTGTTTGTCTGATTCATTCTGTCGCTTCTCAGGGCCCGCTGAACACAATCCCACAGCAGCATGCTGGTTATGAGGGGTGGAGGGACAGAGCTGGATCTGTGTGTGTGTGTGTGTGTATGCATGTGTGTATGTGAGTGAGTGAAGAGAAAGAAAGATAAATAGAGAGAGATGTGTGTGTGCGTGTGTGTGTGTGTGTGTGTGTGTGTGTGTATGTGTGTAAGAGAGGTGTGTGTGTGTGTGTGTGTGTATGTGCATATAGTATAGAGATGTGTTTGTATGGGGGAAGTGCGTTGGTGGAGGGGGGAGTGAAAGGAGGGAGAAAAAGGGTTGGGTGAGAAGATGGAAAGAAAAAAAGGATGTAGAGAGGGAGGGAGGGAATTGCAAATGTTGACCACTGTCTTCCTATATAAATCTGCACATTAACTGCAGTAAATAAGCAGTGTGCGGCATGGCTATAGTCCAATCCTTAATGTCATTAAGAGATATCCAGATCAGAAAATATACACAGGAGAGAGGATAGGGTAACTGAAGCCATCAGCAGCAGCAGCAGTAACAATCTCAACATCAACATCCTAATCATCTATATGGCACAACATCTTCATCCCCCTCCATCTTTCTCCTCCTCCTCCTCCTCCTCATGTGTGCAATGCATGTAGTGGAGGATGAGGAATACAGGAGAAGCAAAGCAGGACAGACAGGCTGCTCTTAAAATTTAAATCACTCTCGCCTCGCTGTTTGTCCTTTCAAATCTGCATAGCAAAGACTCTTTCTTGCCCTCAGTCTTTCATTTTTTCTTCTCTTTCTCTCTCTCTCTCTCTCTCTCTCTCTCTCTCTCGTATTTCCATACACATCCAATAAAATACCACATTTTGACACTTCTATTGAGGTACAAAAAAAGAAGACAACAAAAACAATGGAAAATAGCAATCCAGCTGAACTCTTTAATGCCCTGGTACATAGTGTTTTTTGAAACATTTTTTCCAACAGGCATCTAAGGACCATTAATTCATTTAATCTTAATCTTAATCCCTAACCATTTTAGACTGAACTGCCTTGCATGCAACATTCTTCTTTAAATGATTGATATATGATTGAGGACAATTTCATCACACACAGCAAAAATAAAGTCACAGATTATATGACATTATTTTTTCTGTGTGATGAAATTCTCCTAAAACATCATCTTATTAAAAAAAAAAGTACTAATACTAAAAAGGAAAATGTTTTCTGAATAATTTTGTACCATCAAAACTACCAATAATCATCTGATATACAGTATAAGTCCTCCTAAATATTGAACTGGGTTAATATTATACATATTTTGCACAATTGTGTGTTTCTGTATTTGTGTATGTATGTGTGTGTTTGTGTGAGTGCGTGTGTGTGTGTCTCTGTGCAAGGGATTAGTGTTTAATGAAATGAAGCATGTAATGATCAGGGATTTTCTGTCCATTATTTTCTCCCCTTTTTTGACACAATTCCTCCATTGGTTCATTTCAGAGGGTACATCAAAGATGCAACTGACCGCTTTGAAGCACATATCGGAAGCTGAACTCCAAATGGCCTTCTCCCAACAAAGACGGACTCTGGGATTCTGGCAAGTTTCAAGAGGCAAATGACCTCAGCCATTAGCCGAAGAACAAAGAGAGGTCAGCCACCATTTTACATGTAAAACATAAGCCACTTGAAGAATTTCGTTCACCCCCAAAATTTCAAATGACCCAGGCCACTGGTCACATTGTTCACTCCTGTTTAATTAATGACCATCTTTCAAAGCAGAGAAGGAGAAAAAATAAGTAAGAGTGCATCCCTGCCAAAAGTTCCCCTCATGAACAGAGACAGTGGGAAAAGTAATGACACTTTTGTTGGGCGGGAGGGGGAGGTGAGAGGCCAGCAGAATGACAGAGAGAAAAATGAACAGCAGCAGGAGCAGGCGCAAACCAGAAGAGGACTCAAGTCATCAAAAATCAAGACAGCCTTCCATGCTGCAAATTTGATTCCCTCTCGACACAAGAAGCAGCCCATGTCTGGTTGCCTGTTTGCCTGCCTGTCTCTCTCTCCTTCTCTCTCTCTCTCCTTCTCTTTCTCTCTTTCTCTCTCTCTCTCTCTCTCTCTCTCTCTCTCTCTCCATTTCTCTCTTTCTTTTTCTTATTCTTCAACTCTCTCTTTTTCTCTACATCCTGTCATTCTCTTATTCTCACTCCTCTCCCTCTCTCACTGTAGCAGACACAGAGTCCTCAGACAGGACTACAGCAACTAAGTGTCTACAACAGAGAATAGTACACCTTAATAAGCTAATTCTTTTAATTAGGATGCTACTGTAAATACAGCCACCTATACAAATTCATATCAGGTGACTAGGTACACGCAGGATTAAATAACACTCTATTGCTATCTAATTAAACAAAGGCGATAACATCTATTTTTTTTATTATTTTGCACTTAAAATAAGATATTGAAATTTCTTTATAAGCTCTGCTTGACATTTTTTCTCCTTTCCGCTTCCAACACAAAACAAAGAGATGTACTGAAGACACATGAACGGTTCAGCACACTTGCGATTTAGCAACTACCTAATGGACGGGCCAGCGCTCGGGACCTAAGATATATGGTCTGAACGTGTTTGGGCTTCGGAAAGGTCAGAAAAGGCTAAAACCTAAGAGGAAAGATGATGGCAGCCCCGTCATAAAACAGTGTTAGGGAAAAGAGCAAATGGCAATTCCTCTCTACGCCATTAGATAAAACATTTCTGATTAAGCAACCCTTCGCTCACCATCACCAAGTGAAAAATTTATTACAGGTCAAAGATGGGGTGCAATCAATACTCAATCTGAATTATTAAATGGCCATTAGGGTAAGGGCAGGGTCTTAAAGGTGATGTAGTGCAGAATCAGTTAATGAATGTAGACTACAGTGCTTCCAATAAAGAAACAGGACAGTGACTTGTGCACCAGTACAATCATTTAAACTATCTACCTTTGCCTTTGTTTGTGCTAGTAAGTAACACAAACTTGTACAAATCAATGCCAGAGAACATTATTATACAAAAAACAACACAGGTTCCTCCATTTGTGTGTAACTGTAAATGTAAATAATTGTAAAAGGTGATCTATAGTGGTACAGTGTCAGCATTTATTGTAAAGTTTTTTTTTTCAGAAATAAAAGTAGGTGACAGCTGAGCATAAGGAAAGAAATGGAAGTATTTACATGAAAATCCATCTTTGGCATGATTTCTTTATTGCAATAGGCAGACGAGCAAAAAGGCCTTTCCAGGACACTTTCTGCAGGGTCACTGAAGATGCACAATGGGACTGAAGTACTTGATCCTCATAAAAGGTTTTAATGGCCAAGCCCTTGTCATCTACAAAAGCCCTTATCCGTCTGTTGCAAAAGGTCTTCATTACAAACTTTCCCAGAAAAAAAAAAACGTAATTATACTGATGGCTTAAAAGATTGCACAGAAATTAAGATACTTACAATAGCCAAGTGCTTAAAATGCTAAAGTGCTCAGTTCAATCTTCTTAAAAACTGCAAGAATGTCAAACACTTTTGGTCATGGTAAAATTTTACAAAAAAAAAAACAAAACAAAACAAAACAAAAATCTTAGATACAAATACATGCTTATGTATCATAGGATATGAATCTTCAGCTTTGCCACATAGGAACAGGTTGATACAGTGGGTGACAAATGATTTTCAAAGTGAAATTGAGAATTTCAAGGACATTTGAACACCCGCTGTCAGGATGGCCTGACTCACAGCTTACTTTTTTTTTTGATATGCATCTCTCGACCTGTATATAAAATTCATAGTTTTGCAAGTGACAAGATAAAGTCTTGGACAACTGGGGGAGAAGGCATATTTCCTGACCCTGTAACCATGGCAACCGCGAGCTGATTGGTAGCAGGCAAGCTTTGACAGAGAGGGGAGAAATTCTAGGTTCCCTTGGGTTCACAGCTAACACTAATACGCTTACACTTAATTCACACCCACAGCACATCTGTATGATTGTAGTATGATTATATCCCATCAATTAACAAATCATATATATTAGATTAGATACGCACATTTGTACATAAAGATACCATTACACATAATACTAATACATTCAATTCATATTTTATTGTAAGCACATGAAACCATTATTTTTTATGTGATGTTAAGCTACTTTTTGAATGTCATTTAATGTAATAGAATAGCAGTATTTTAGCCTAATTTCAAATCTAGCTCATTTGATTTTTGATGTTCTAATGGAAATTGTCTGATGAGATGATAGCAAGACCTGGGTGTATCCACCCTGACATCATACATAAAATGCTACCACAAAGCTAATTCCTCAATTCATTAGCTTCTAATTTATAAAACTATGTAAAATGGGGTTACTAATAAATCACTCTTTCAGAAACTGTAAGAAAAAAAAACACAATGTCTTAAATGGGAATTCTGAGCTGTTTTTTCAGGTCTGTCTAACAACGTATCATAATTAAACCACAGTCTGATGCTACAACAGAATTATGAAACCTTATGATTTAATGCACTGGAAAAATTTCGAGACCATAATGTTCCCAGTGTCCTTGTGAGTCACATCTCTGCTGATTCATAACTATTGCACAACAGGGTAAAACTGGAAAGAATTAACAGAATAAACACAGCGGTGTGCTTTAGATGGACTTTTTGAAGAGGCCCTTATGTGTGCAGAGGAGGCAGCAGCAATGTGGACAACAGTGTTGTGTTTTTATTGACACTATAATTCACAGATGAAATTCATTTAACCTCGCCGGTAATCATATTGGCACTAAAAAGTTGCAAATTCTGGGTGGCAGGTCGCAGACAGTAATTTCAGATTTTAATAACAATTCCCCTCCTGCAGACAGAGCCTGTATTGAATAGGGGCATAAATTGCTATAGCTGACCGCTAGTACTTAGAAAAAGCAATCTGCCATCCCCCTCTCTACACATACACACACACACACACACACACATACACACCACCTCCTCCTCTTCTCTCATCTCAGCATCTCTGTCTGTGTTCCACAACAGTATTAATGACACCAGGAAAGGTCACATGATAAATGAGTGACAAAGGAATCAGACCATATTAACTTATAGCTTTGTTATCAGTGTGTGGCAGAAATGACAGAAAAAATGGCACAGGATCTCCCTCTGAATAATTCTGTTGTTGTATTTTGCTGGCTCGGCAAACTAAATGAGAGGAGGGAAGAGAAAGAGTGAGAAGGAGAGAAAGGGAGTTTGTTAGGTAGAGAAATGGGAGTAGAAGAGAGAGAAAGAGCAAGGGAGAGAGAGAATGAAGAAGGAGTTAGGAAGGATGGAGAGAGAGTGAGAGAGAGAGAGAGAGAGAGAGAGAGAGGAAGAGGACGGAAAGAAGTGTGCATCTGCCTGTTTGTCTGGTCTCCTGACAAGGGCTGAGTAATAATCGGCGCTAATGATGGAGCGTGTGCAAGTCCATGCGGCTGGGAGCATTCAGTCACTTCAACTTCTATGAGCTGCTGGGGGAGAAAAGGGGTGGGGCATTGAGGAGCACACAGACAACCCCACTCACCCACACACACCCCATCTCTCTCTCTCTCTCTCCCCCGCACACACACACACACTTTCATTCACACACAGACACTCATACATACACACACACTCACGCCTTTCCACTTCAACATGCCCCAGCCTAGCTCCAGCATCCCCAGCAACCCACACCCCCATCCCTTCCACTGGTCTCAGGAGACCCCCTCAAGGTCAGCTGTATGAGCCAAGCCTTCTTCAGGCAGTCCAGCAGTGAGAGGGAGGGATAGAGGGAGGGAAGAAGAGAGAGAGAGAGAGAGAGAGAGAGAGAGAGAGAGAGAGAGAGAGAGGAAACAGGAGCAATTGAGGAATATAGGGAGGGAGGCAAAAAGAATAAAAGACAACAACATGGCAAGGTGAGAAAAAGACTAGAGGGGGAGGGGGCAGGAAGACAGAGCGTGAGAGACAAATTGTAAGAGAGAAATGGCAGTGCCAATGATGCATTTCTGAATTTTTGAGGGAGAGGGGGACAGAAATGGCAACTGAGAAACAATCAGAAAGAAATTTTCAGGCGGATTAAATGGAGAGAGCTTATGGCCATGAGCTTGATGCTATCGCTAAGTTTTTCTCGAGTGCAAGTCATCAAAGACCCAGGGAAAATCAATCACTTTTTCTTCTTTTTCCCCTCCTCTCCAGGATGAGGGAAACAATATGAAAACAAGACAAAGAGGGGAACCTCCTGCTCTCCAGACAAATGTTCCTGCTTGGAAAATGAATTGTAATGGAGCTTTATTATTTTCCTTTTGCCCTTTAGCAGTAGCTATACTCAAACACAAAGCTATCAACCGTAAATAGATTTGTGCAGGATATTCGAAAGCCTGAAATACACAAATAGATTTATTTTTATCTACAGGAGTTATTACAGATGCATCTATTTAGCGTGTTTTAAAAGTTGTGAAAATAAGGTGGGAGGAGGGTGTCATTTCAGAGGCCTGTTAACTTGCAAAGAACGGCAAAGAAGCATGTAACTACCTCACACACACACACAGATCCACACAGAGATGCATATACATGCACACACACACACACACACACATACACACACACACACACACACACACAGACACACACACATGGAGGGAGAGAACATTGTGTGTGTGTGTGTGTGTGTGTGTGTGAGTGAGAGAGAGAGAGAGAGAGAGAGAGAGAGAGAGAGAGAGAGAGAGAGAGAGAGAGCTAACAGGAGACTTTGTTTCCTCCTCTCAGCAGTCCTGTAGATATGACCAGTGTTTTCGGGGAGTGATCACCACTGGATGGGTGCAGGCAGAGAGAGAGGGAAGAGAGAGAAGAGACAGGAGACCCTGGCTTCCTAAGACAAGCTTTCATTATACTAAAAACAAGCCATTGGTGACCATGGTTCTCCATAGGGATGGTGTGTGTGTGTGTGTGTGTGTGTGTGTGTGTGTGTGTCACACCTGCCACACTCCACCAGCCTGAGCTTACAGCAGCAGAGAGACCAAAACTAAATATATAAATAAATATGTAACACAACCAAATCAACATTTATCATGCCACTTTTTTCCCCTCTTCCCTCCTGTCTACGTAAATGATGTGCTTAGTTTAAAGGTACTGATTTGAGATAATTGTGGTTGTCATTACTGCTGCTTAATCTGTGTCTGACGAGCACTGGTGGCCACCATCACCCCCCCTCCCTACACACACACACACACACACACACACACACAACTGCTCACACTCAGCAGGGTGAAGCCATGCATATTTGACGTTTATTACATAAAACAACAATCTGCGAGATGGCGCTGCATAATTACGGCGTTTAGAGCCGAAGCAGCGGACAGGACAGGGAGAGGCAAGGGAACACCATTGCTCCCGGTGCTGATCAATGGCCATCTGCCTCCTGATGGTGCTACCCCTCCAGTGACGGCTCCTGTCCGTTAGTGTGGGATATGATAGGAGCACTCACACAATACCAATGTGATAGGGCACGCCAAAATATATCAATATTAATGAACCTCTATGGATTTTTCTACAAAATGCACCGTGCCATTGAGCCACTGTGAGTTTATACAGAACAAAAATAGAGCTCTACCTGACATAAACACAAGGAAAGTTTAACATGTTGAATTCAACACAACATAAACAACAGGGTATATTCTAAAACCCCGTGGTACCATGCCAAGATTAATCAACCAATCTGGCTCCGTACCAGACTAACGTAACACCTACCAATCTAAGAACATATAGATCTGGATTTATGGTTTATTTTACATTACTTGATACGTGCTGCTCTATGTGTTGTTTTTCAACGTGCATGTTACCTGGTGCATTATGTTATTTAAATGTCTGCGTTCTTAAGCAAAGGTCCACCTGTGCAACAATAGAGAGATACAGCCAGACATGCAGAAGGCATTATTCTGGTAGTGCTCTTGGGTAGGGAGAATTAGAAAATATCAGACTGTCACTGTGATTTGATACTGGGATGAAAAATGTCAAAAGAGGAGATGACAAATCAGACCAGTGAAGAGAAGAGGCTCTCAGCCAGGGGATGTCATTTGTCATGACTGCCATTTGACTGCACTCTCAACCCCCCAACCAACCCCCCCAACCCCCCACTCCCTCCACACACACACACACACACATACACACACTCTCTACACATACACAAACAGGCAGACAAACCCGCACAGACAAAGAGACAGAGAAGAGAAAACATACACAAACACAAATATTACACACAAAGACACACTCCTGCTAACATGCACACATACAGAGAGACGGCCCTTTAAATCTCCTGATGATGGCCATTAATTCTAAATTATCCAAATTCAGCAAACTGCATCCAGCATTGGCGTGGAAATCTGATTTGTTTGCTTATTTCACTCTCTATCTCTCCCCCCCCCCCCCCCCTCCCCCCTCTCTCTCTCTTTCAGTCACTCTCTCAACCTTTTCCACCAAGGGAATTGGATTTGCACTCTGCACAATACACACTCCAAGAGAATCAAACCCTAAGCTTGGTGACATTTAAAAATGTTCATTTCTCCTCTTTCTCTTTGTCTTTCATTTTATCCCAACCATGCTTTTCCCCTCCATTCTTTTTAAATGAATAAACTGAGGCCTGGCCACTGGACTTGGTAGAGAAAGAGCTCTAGCAGCCCTTGAACATCACTTTATAACCCCCCCCCCCC
>JAGFZM010000008.1:1318813-1337559 GCA_017657215.1 Limnothrissa miodon | reverse complement strand
ACACACACACACACACACACACACACACACACACACACACACGCCATCCATACAAATCCAAATGGGGTCCGGCCATTTAGAAAAACTAATTTGTCAGAAGCTTAAATGCCAGGAGAGCTGAGAGTATAATTTACTTCTGCAGTTAATTTTTGGCCAGAAAATGGCTACTTTGAATATTTTGCACATTACCTCCACACCCACATTTCAGGCTGCATTACTCTGTTTAATGCAAATATTTGGGCTCAATTTGTAAAATAATTGTTAGTGTCCTAATGGTCTCTACAAATGTCACCTGCCAGACTGTTATAACACCAAATGAGATAGGACACACAAGGCTTATAGAGACTATTCCCCTGAACTCAATGCATTTTAAACCTAAACCAATTATTCAAAAAGGTGGGTTTTCCTTCCTACATTTGCACAGTGTAATGTCCATGATCTCAGTAGACCCAAGTCAATTTATGTCCCCATCACAACCAGGTAACATTCAGTATAAGTGAAAACGGGTGATGATTTAAAATGAAATGTCCATTTTTTAAATGGTCAAGATCAAATATTTGGACATCCAATAATCACTCTGATGGGTTGAAATTGGACATCTGTGAATGCATTTATGCAAAGTAACACATAGCAGAGAGGCGTTAGTAGAAAAGCACTATAGAGCAGACTTTAAAATTCTGTATCACCATTACCAGATAAATGATACCATTAAGAGCTGAGGAATGTGAGTACAGATCCAATTTTTAAAAACCTATGCAACAATGTTTCCACTTTAGCACAACTCCACTAGCTCGTAATTGCTGGAGCGCTGCATGACACAGAGCAACTGCAACAGGTACAGAGCTGACTGTGCCGACACTGACAGCTTCCCAAACCAGCATCCGCTTGTCTCACCACCCTCACACTCAACACTCAGGTGCTGCAGCCCATCTGACAAACATGATAATACTGTAAAAGCCTACAATACTCAGATTTACATTTTAAAATGCACTGCACACAGAACAGGAGCCAATTATAGTAAAAGCACAGAGTTACACACATGTTTGCACACGAGCATGGGTACAGTATCTCTTTTTGTGGCTGGAGTGTTGGAGCCACCCAAAAACAAACATCAGATCTGAAGTGTCAGATTTAGCTGACACTTCAGATAGTGTCAGCTAAATACCAGTGTATTTCACTCTACTTTACAGTATGTGTGGTTTTAGTGTTGACAATTCACAAGGCCTAACCAAAGCACAACTAAACAGTCCAAAAGGAGATTAACTTATAAACTGTTGACCATCAGTCCATCAGATCTGCCATTTTATTTTTACACCTGAAGCTATATTAAAGTTACATTCCCATCCAATTTTCAGCCTCTAGTTAACCCATGATTGTTAAATAAAGCTGTTGCCATTCTGTAATAAGTGATTAGCTGGCCTATTTGTTTTGTTTATAAATTTATAAAAGTTGGATCAAGCGTGTTCTGAAATCCTCAGGAACTTCCATTTACTCTACCTTACTTACACAAGGACCTGGGTTTTGACATACTAAATAAAAAAAAAACTTGGCTTAGTACAGATATATATTATTTTTGAGGCATCGAGGTGAGTAAAAATATTCTATTGGGAAAACTGACGATATACTCTAGCTGTTGACTTCAACTTAAGATTCATGCATGATTAGGGATAAAATTCAAATAATTTTCATCAATAAACTCTGTTTGGTGACACCTATGGTGCTAACCACCAAAGAGACCAAGCCCCCGCTGCTTGATTTATGACTTTAGTAACATTTGCTGTTTTGCAAGAATATTTGACAGGTACAAATATGAATGGGGAAAAAAATGAGCTGCAAAATAAATGCAATATTCTAACGAAGCTGTGGCCTGCCCCAAGAATACGATATTTGAAGATATTAGTCAAAGTCATTGCATTTTTTGTGTATGTATCCTGAACATCAGTTCACCTGAGAACACAGGGGCTGCAGATTTGACTTCACAGACCACAAACTTTTCTATAGAGACCTAATCTCTTAGTACCCAGATGCATCATAAACCAGATAAATTATGAACCACAGGTTACAAAACAGGTGAAGCAATACATAAATAATAAAAAATGATGCATTGCAAATTGACCACTTTATGAAACAGGAAAAATATGAATACCCTCAGAGGCAAACATAAATATGGAAAAGCAAGATGTAAATTGTTACCAAGCCAAAATATTTTAGAAACGTGTATACAAAGACCTTTACGTTTGCTGACGATTCTCTTCTACAATATCCATCCTTACCTGCCATGATAGAAAAGTCTCCGATATCAGACCTCTCCTGACTTCAGTTGGGACTTCAGTTTAAGATTTGTGCAGACATCCTGTAGGTCCTATAGAATTAAATAGAGGAGAAAAGAAGAAGGGAAGAATGTTATGTTATGTTATGTTATGTTGGTCATATTGTCTTTAAGCAGCCAATTTGGCAATTGGGCATGTGTAGTTCCAAATGTTTGTTAGTAATACTAAACTTTCAATGATCACTCTCTGTTGATTTCAACTCTTATCTTTTTATATAACGCTCTACAGAACAATGTTGAGTGAACATGGCAATGTGATCCAAACCTTTGTCTATAAGTTTATTTGACCCTGACCTGTGTCTGATCACACAGATGCACTCTAGGAGGCATGTGGAGAAATTAACATCTATTCCGTCAGGAGAGATCAATACTAAAGTGTGGGAAACCAGAGTTTCTTGATAAAATGTTTCTTCATAACAGCACTATTGCTAAGCAATGTCAATTTATGCCATGGGGAAAAATAGGCCAGGAACTATCTGAAATAATCCTTACCACAAACCCAATCTGGTAGATCTGAAATAGTACGTGATTAATTCTTCGGTATTAATCGTGTAATTCTTTCATATAAAACAAAGCTTAAGCTTTATTTGCTAAGATATTTGACCTTGTCAAAGAGTTAAGACATTACAGCTTGGATTTAAAATGCATCTAAAGATTAAAAATGATGGTTGACTATTACCCAGGATTATAAACCAAGGAAAATTGCTTTTCATTTCAAAACACAACTGATTTGAAAGAAATAAGGAGCAGGTGGCGTATTCTATATTTCTGATAGAAAACAAGGTTGCATGGAAGATATCTACTGTACGTTCTCCTGTTTCCTCCTCCCCCCGTGTAGCGAGTGGAGAAATTAAAGTAATACCTTGTAAGAGCAAGAAAATTTGTTCTAAATTTATTCTTCACAGCTCGGGGCTATGCTCTACCTCAGGAATGCAGAGCGTCTTTGATCTTCTGTCATTCAAGTGCAAAAAAAATCCTTTGACTATCAAGTGTGTCTCACATTCAGACTGAAGCTTGTTTACTTGAGTTTCAGTTTGTTAAGATGTGAATGAAAATTACTCCAGAGTTTTCTGCTCCCTGGAAAAAGAAGAGGTGGTGGAAAAAAAAAACAAGCAAATCTGCCCCTTCCCACATGTTTTTAAATATAATCAAGGTCACTCTCAAAAGGCTTTCCTTTTTATAATTAATTTACATGAGAGCTCAGCAGCACTTTTATGTAAAGTGTTACAACAGATAAAAAACAGGAATGTTTGTGTTATATGCTGTAATGTTTCATTGTCTTCTTCCCTATGACTACAAGCAAAAACACCCAACTGAATGAAGGGTAGGGGTCCAAACAATCAAGTGCTTTGACTAGTGTGTTATATAAGCCCACAGGTCTGGTTTGGCCTTCAGTGTGTTCAAATTGATTCTCCTGTCCTTATTGTTATCCGATTACCAGCATCTATTGCATAATCTATTACAAATCAACTTCAGGGCTGTACCAAACAACTTTTACAAAGTGGTAAATTGAGTCTATTTCCATCCAAGAGGGAATAAGAGAGAGAGAGATAGAGAGAGAGAGAGAGAGAGAGAGACTATAGTGCTTCACAACAACATGCTGCATAGCTCTGCATCATTGATTCAGCCATATGGTAAACAACATTTGCTTGGTATGAAAATCATTAATATGTTAACATTATATCAGTATTACAGTATATCAACATTTCCATTTAAGGAAGATTAAGGCCTGATATGATGACTTGGGATCAGTGATCACACGCAAAAACACCAGCACTCAATTCAATTACTCACATCTCAGGTCAATCAAACTATATGGAATTAAGCATGACAAGAAGGGACAATACATTTAAGTGAATGTCCATAACTTGCCCCTAACAATTATAGGAATCCACTTTTGAAAAAACAAGGGATTTTCCTTACAGAAATCAAAGGGGGATCGGAGCTCTCAATTTAATTTGGATGTGAATTTATTTCAGGTCTTTATGGAGGACTTTTCATACTCTGTTGCAGTACTGTAAAACCTTTCAATTGCACTGGATGTGAATCTACTTTTACACTGGTTTTAAGTTTCGGAACAATAATCAATGGGTTTCAAAGGGTAAATCAAAGGTAACGCCAATACAAAAAACTAAATACAAAGGTGTGTGATTTCTTTGTTTGTTTTCTACATATCTAAGTAGCGATTATATTCTAGATCCCAGTGTCGATTAGACATTGTTACACTGCAACACAGTGAATAATATGGTGCTATCTTGCCATGCATTTTGTAATGAACAGACAAATTGTTGGCCCGATGAAAATACCAAATAGCAGTCAACATTTTTTTTTCATTTTTAGGGTGCCTTTCCTCAACCCAGTTTAAAAGCAGGTGTAAAGCCATGAGGTATCTATGGTCCTCTCAGATCTTTTGGGCCATTTCTAATGTGCGTGCAGTCACTGAGGGGCGGTACTTAATAGAAAGGAATTGTAACTCCTTTCTCCTTTAGCCTCAGAATACTCTTTTTGACTGTGAGCACAAACAACAAAAGTTGACCTTGCTGTCTGAAAAACCCAGAAAGGCCTTAAAGGTATATGCAAACACAACAAACATGGACACCTCAAAAGAGACAGGGGCCCACGCTTTTGATGTTCTTGCGGGGCCATTTTCAAAGCAATAGTGAATGCCCATAGGCTTGAATTCCATCAAATCTGCTTTGATATCCTGAAGTCCTCAGTGTTTATAATTACAAACAAGCTGCACCACATCCCACCAACCTCTCCCTATCCAGACACACACATACACACACCACTTGCGGCCCCCCTCATCATGATTAAAACATTGCACACACCAATGGCGTCCAAGGAGGGGTAATGAATCAAGGCAGGGGGTAAAGTTGAATAGGTATGTAGGCTAATCCAAGGCTGACGACACTCCCCCTCCGCAGCTCTTCACCAACACAACCGCTGAGTTCTGACTAGCTGTTGATTCCTTACATTTATCACGGCACATTCATAAGACAGGGAAAAAAAGAAACAGATCAACAGATGCTGAAATCTAAAAGTAACTTAGAAAGCTTTCAACAAAAAAACAAACAAACAGAAAACCATTAAGTCTTAAGTTTGTAAAATCCTAAACTCAAAAAAGCTAGAAATTTATAAAGCAAGACGTCCTCAAGTACTGGCCTGGATAGTATAGTATAATCTTGTCCAGCATCACCCCGACAAAAGCACAATAGCAAAAACACACAGAGACAGCCTGTCTTTGTTTCAGGGCATGGGGCCTCTCCACCCGAGTCAGAAAAATGGCCATAACGCTTCTCTAATCAATATGATTTTTGGCTGAATGCATGCCTCCTGACTCACGCCCGGCACTGAATGGCCTGAGCACCTCACCCATCATGGCTAGTAAGTTTGGGAGAGGGCCTCAGCTTAACAAGTCTGTGCAGCTGGGACAGTTGTGCCATTTAAGGAGTCTTGGGACTGGTTTGGCCATGCCCATGTTGACAGGGGGGCATGGAGCTGTGTGTGTGTGTGGGTGTGTGTGTGTTTGTGTGTGTGTGTGAGGAGTGGGGTGGGGTGTTGTGGCGACTCCTGGAGAAGTCACAGGTACTGTCAGGCAGTCAGGGACTGTCATGTAAGGACTAATGAGGGAACTTAAGGAACACTGCAGAGAGGATCATGCTGGAGTGCGTGGGTGTTTGTGTGGGTATATGTGTATGAGAGGGCAAGAGAGAGTTGGAAAAAAGTGTGTGTTTGTGTGTGTGTGTGTGTGTGCGTGTGTGTGTTTGAGTGTGTGTGTGTGTGTGTGTGTGTGTGTGTCTGTGTGTGTGTGTACACGCATCTTACCAACTACCGGTAGGCTACGATCCAGAAAAAGAATCCTGCATATGTAAGAACCAGTTTGATTCCATGCACATTTGGTTAATGTCTGAGTTTCTGTATATAACTCACACAAAATGTACAACACAAAATGCCATCTCCCCATCAATGCTAAATTGTCCAAAGGTGGGCAGCAAAAATCACATTTGAGTCAATGACAAAAAAGATGACATGCGCTGAACACGCTCTGAAAGCCAAAGGTGCATAGTATCTCAGATCTTCCTAAAACCTTCAAAATGCTTAGATGCTTCACTACCAATCAGGTTACAAGATAACATGTGTGAAGTGTTGTACACACATTGGGCCAATCATAAACTAATAACAACAAACTCAGAATCACAAGGCCTCTCATCCACCTAACTCACTATAGAAATGGAAAGTGTGAGTCTTGTTCACAAACCAGACATCAGGTACACAGACACACGCACACACACACACACACACACATATACACCTTAAAAACACACTCAGAATGACCCTTTGCTTGTCTTTTAAGATCGGATCTTCAACTGATGGCCCGCATGTGTGGTCTAACTGAAAACCAAAACAGATCCATTCCCACACGTTCCCCCTGCAGACGGGCGGATCAATAGGAGGACACGCCGATATTGATCACGGCAAGGGTAGTAATGCGCACAAATTCGCCCAAAACAAGACCTATTTTACAGGTCCTGGCCTAGCACAGGAAGCACTTTAGGGGTCACAGGCCCTTTAACACAGTCTGGTGGTCTAGCAGTGCTATGAAGGCCTGGGCTGGGTGTTAGGCTCTTCACCTGAGGACTGCCATTCATTTTAGTATCAATTTGCTTTAAAAGAAGACATGCTACGCTGTGAGTGGAATGCCCACACATATGAAACATCAACTAGACAGATTAATCGGATGTAAATATATATATATATATATATATATATATATATATTGCATGGAGAGTAATTGTAAAGCATGGATAGCTTGAACTGTAATTGAATCAAAGTGCTCTATTCAACTATTTAAATGACCAAGAAGTTTTACCAGACAAAAACATCAGAATTTCCATATGAAAGTGAAAGCCTGCAAAAAGATGGAGTCTAGCACCTTGTTAAAACTTCAGATTTAAACATATTTTCTGTGCTGCACATTACAAGTAATGGCACATGAACCAATTAAGCAAGAACAAGCCCACGTTGATCATAAAAGCTTGGCTTTGGTTCAAACACACTTATCCCCCAAGTATTTTGGAGCGAGATGTTATTGGTGATATCAGTGTCAAAATCTGCAGGGCTCACATCAGCGTGAGTCTGGGCAGCTTTTGAGCAGACACTATCCTAATAAGGGCATGCTTTAATTTGGGGACGTCGCTACAATGAGGCCCGGGAGATCAGACGGGAAATTGCTCTTGTCCACTCTCCTTGTTGTCTAGCAGGAGGCTCACAGACAAAACAAGAAGACAAAATGTGCAGTGGGGTGTGTTGGGTATGAGGCAGGAGGATGGGGAGCGGGGGGGTGGGGGTTGCAATGCGTTAGGCAGGGGGTTTGGAGCGGGATGGTGGGGAGCTGAGCAATATCCATGGGGGCTTCTACATTGGCTCAGCTAAATAATATAATTGTTCTCTAAAAGCTTAGTCAGAGCTTAATTAGCATGGGTGTAATTGCAGTGCCTTGTGGCATCATGCAGTTGACATCGACAATGATGTTAATTACTGTAATGGCTGCAAAACGCTTTGAATACTTCAAAGTGATGCAAATTATCTTGGTAATCCACAAAGGCTGCTCATTCAAAAAAAGTGTTTGATTTACCGGTCATTTTAAGAGCTCTCTCCCTCTCTGTGCCCTGCACAGTCAAGAGAGATTCCACTTGGCCATTGATATCTCCACGGACACAAAAGCTTGGAGACCAGCCCAGGAGACAAGAGGTTATAAAATCAAGCATTATGGTATGCTATGACCACATTCCCCCCACTTATGACGCTTTCCTCAGAGTTAATTAGTTTTTTTTAAATACATTTAGTGAATTTAGTTGATTCACTTAATCCAGAGCAGCCCTTTACTTAAAAACAAAATCACTGCAGCTTTTCAACAGGCCTAAGAAAACCTAGTGCTCCATTTTAAAGAAAATATGAACCACTCAGTGTCTAACAGACGAATCCAACATAGCCGAAATTCATGTTCAGCATGAACAAACAGAATCATCACACGTCCAGGCATACTGTATTTAAATGAAACCTTGTTTCAACATTAACCAAATATATTCCTCCTCCTGTAATCCTAAATAAAAGAAATGATTTGTGTCATCAGAGAAATTATTGGCTCAAAGTGTAAGTTGAGTAATCCCATCAAGTGAAAACCGAAAGGGTTTTTGTCCATCTACCCCTTACATTTTATGCAAGACAAAACAATTGATTTTTGTGGGGTGCTTGTGGGGGTGGGTATCATTTCAATACATCAGCACTCTCTTGCATGGTGCTCCCAATAGAGCCCCAGCGCTTAGTGGAACCATGGAATGTCTTTAGCAATAATGTAAAATCAATGACCAAAAACTGCACCATCATCTCCGCAAATGCAAGCTGCTATTTCACTGATTTCTAATTAAACAGGCACAGTCCAAATCAAGAGTTCTTTCTGCTCTGTTGAAAAATAAAATACAAAGTCTACTGAGAAAAAAAACACGGATGCAATTTGAAAAACAAAAAGATATGATTTGCATGCTTGAGTTCAATGGAAGCTCCACTGATCAGGGTGAGACACATCCTCTGACCACTCTCTTGGAGAATCGGTGTTTTGAAATAGATATGGTAATTTTTTTCCCCCATTTATCTCCAAGATTCAACCCGAGAGATGAACAGCCTTCCCCCATTTGCAGTACCATTAATCTTTTTTTGCCGTCTTGGAGGCATAATCCAATACAAAGACAAAGCCAAAGTCCAGCACCCGTCTCTTCGGATTAAATATTCATAGTGGCTGTTTTTTTTGCCCTGCACCAAGAGAGTACACCAACAACTTCCATGCTTGTTGCTCTTTGATATAAAGTCGGCTAAGGCGATTGGGAGATCAGTAGCCCATGAACAGCAAGGACAGGGTGACAAGGAAAAATACCAGAATAAACACAAAAGAGCTAACAATTACTGGCACTTTTCTGTCATGGAGCACGGCACAGGATCCATATAAATTCATAGTATTCTGATAAGGCATGCTATGCTCTGTTAAAGAAAAAAAATGAAAAGAATAGGGGGAGTAAAGGAAAAGCAAAGGAAAAAAGACAGTCACAGCAGACCCACAAATGACTGCCGAATAATTCCGCTCAGTAAATATTTCACATTTTGTTCATGTACACTGGGTTATAATTTTTTGTTCTGCTTGTTATGAGTGGCCTGTCTCCCGGGGCTGCCATTAAGCTGTGGGCTGGAGCATAATTTAGGTCCTTTCTTTAAAAAGAGTGACAAAAACTGTCACTTGGAGAAAGATGAGCCCAGTTAATACCATTAAAGTCAGCTCACCAAAACGCCGTCCATCCATGTGTAAGAAAGTGTATGTGTGTGTTGGGAGGAGTAGGTTGGAATATGTGTATGTGTGTGTGTGTGTGTGTGTGTGTGGGGGGGGGGGGTGCAAATTTCACTTCCCATATAGATCTGTTGTTACTTAAGGCTTAAGGGGATGCCCCTCTTCTTCCCTCTTTCCAACTGTAAATCCTGGCATTACATTGCTAGGGGCTTTTGGACTGTTTTACTGCAGTATTTAAATGGGGTGTGGCGTTAGCGGGACAGAGATGGTGGGGGTTTAGGGTTGTGGGTAGTTATAGGGTGAGTGTGGGGGAGTTGGGGGGTGGTAAGTCAAGGGTCTGTAACAGATGTCCAGTGGTCCTTCCGCTGTCCCTTTGGCTAATTGAGCACTATATTGAGCCTTCAGGGAGGATTGATGGTCCGAGAGGAGGAGCATCCACTCCAGCGCACGAACAAGTCCCTGGAGGTGGCAGCTACAACTTCCCCAACACTTTATTATTGGTCAATTTGGAGTCTTCTTTCACTTGGGTGACATGGCTTAGAAGATGTCACAGACTGGCCAATCAATACCCGGGAGCTTAGCTGCCTGAAGAGGCTGCCACCACGGACGGCCGTGGCCACGACGGCGGCAGCAGCAGCTGTGGCCGTACTCACTCCTGACCTGTTTATCGGATGGTAATTACTTTCGAAGTCCACCCCCCCCTCCCACATACACACACACACACACACACACAACACCACACACACGTACACACACACACCACCCCCCAATCAACTCTCCATTTGGTCATCGCTGACCAGACCCCACATTAATGAAGACAAAAAAAAAAGCTTGAAGGCTGAGTGATCAATCCACACACAAAGCTTGACCAGTGCATTAAGGATGCCTCCAGCACAGCCTCCCCCCCCCGCACCCAGTCCAGACTGGCCTTTACAGTCACATTCATGTATCAGCACCCACTGTATCAGAGATTTGTGGGCTTTCATTATATGCATCACACTTTACCGAATATTAACAAAATACTTTGGTGCTGTTGTTTATTCTCAAATTTGGACGAAAAATTAATTACAATCCTAAACCTTCAGAAAAAGTCAGACCCTCCTGACGCCTTTAGACTTCGTCTGGGGAATCGACCATGCTATCTCTGGGCATTTTCTCGGCTGGTTTCCTCTGTATGCATACCCAGAGCCAAAGCAGGGGGGCTGCTGTAGTCTGTGGTCGCCTGTGGCTCAATGGACTTGACTTGTGGTGCAACAAGCTGCTCAGCATGTAAGCAATCCACAGCCCGGGGACCGGGCAGACGTATTGATCCTATAGATTTCCTCCCAAAGTTGTGATAATGATATATTAAGGCCAGATCTGCTTGAACAAACTGTTGTGGAGGGATGAAAACGACTGACATGCATAAAGAGTGGCTTTAACAAGAAGGGATGCAAAGGTAGTGACTCTATCCCTCTGTCTCATTTGTGTGAAAAAAGGCTTCTTACAAACAGACTGTCCTTACAGACAGATATAAAGCTTTAGACATAAAGAATGTATTGTAGATGTGGATATTAACGTCCATGCATTTTATTCACTTAAGTTCAATGTGATACAATACTGGTTTATGTTTTACAGTGATCACTTCTAACCCTATATCTATTGATTTATTTGCTTTTATTTGACAGCTTGCACTACAGTTGCAAGTACGCAGTGCCGGGTCATTGTTTTTTCTTTTTTTTGTATTATGTGCAACTGCTGTTCATAGATGTGTGACCGCTGTTTGAGCTTGTCTTAATCCCGTATGCAAAAAAAGGAGCACTAACCTGAACCAATACATCTCAATACATGTGAGTGTTCTAATCTTCTTGGAACTGCTGCCCAGTTCAGCAGAGGCTTCATAAACACATAAACTGCTTCTGATGAAATCCATCATTTCTATTCTGCTTCTCTTTTAGATTAAAATGTAATCACTGATTATTGTGACCCCTTCGGCAATCTTCCTGACATCAAGGCACGCTAACATTTCAAATATGAATATTTTTTTTAATTACTGCATTCCGTTACAACTTGCAGAGAAAAAAATATCTTTTCTCTATGCAAATCTTGTGATAAGAAAATGTAGGCGGATGTTCCAGGCTTATGAAATGTATAAAATGCCCTATTCTGCATACTTCCTATCTGTTTCTTACCAGCTTTAATTTTTAATGAACAAGTGGGTTGCTCACATAACAGACAAGTCACCCATTGCAGGCAGCAGTGGGTTTGACATAGGTTTCCTGCATTTGACTGATAAGCAATATAAAATGCAATAAATGACACCACTGACCATAACAACGCCTTCCTGCCAATACTGTACTGTCACAGTTTGGGGGCTACAAATGTCTGCTTTGAGGAGCACAATGCATCTGCACTTTCATATAATCTGAGAGAGAGGGGGAGGGGGCGGGGGGGGGAGGAAGAAAAAAAAAGAGTCTTCCCAAGTCCTGCTTTCCATTCCCCATCGGACACTTTGTTTGATGACAGCTGCAATTTTGCATGCTTTTCCTTTCCCTTTGTCTTGTCTCCCTTTCTTTCTTTCTGTCCCTCTTTCCTTTTTTCTTATCTGAATGCTAAAATGACCTGCAGCTCCCCCATCCTCCTTGCCTGTTTTTAAAAATCCCGTCCCAGGCAGCCTGTCTGGGCTATCCGGGCAGCCTGCATGCTGAGTGATCATTTCGTAGCTGTTATGGCCAAATCAAGATAACAACATGTCTCTCCAGACAAAATGACCACAGCATGATGCTGCCAGCTGAAATTAATTCCGCAATTGACTAGAGGGGGAAAATCCAGCGCCTCTGCACCCGCACCTACAGTAGTCCTGAATATGTAGAACCTTCTTATCTCCCAGTGTTATTCGGGGTAAAAAAAAAGAGAGCAAAAGAAAGACTGAATGAAAAAAAAAAAACAATCTCAGGACACTGGGGATTACACTGATGAAAATGTACATCAAACAAACAAAAAAAACTACTACCACTCCCAAAAAAGCTCTTATGTACTCTTGTTATAAAATGCTCAGTTAATGCTACCTCTGATTTTTTCTATTACTTTTTATGATGGGGCCTTTTAAATGACTATTTGTCCAAATACAGCATTGTGAGCGCAAGGTGCAACTTCGAATAAATTGAAAAAAGGCATGACAACCTGCATCACTGAACATGAATGTCTTCAGGAATACTAAGCGCCATTTTAAGCAGTAATTTCCAACTGAAATAAGACTGGTCTAGTAGTCAGCTAAGACAGCAGTCCAATACTAATCACTAAGGCAAATTAGACGCAATGCTGTCTTAGTTAATAACATATAATTGTATGTAAATACATGAGTGAGTCTACCTAAATTAATCTTACTGAAAACACAAGTGCTGGAAGATCTTTTGCAATTCACTCTACAAAGAACGCAGACGTTAATAACTCTAGGCAAAGACTAATTCGCCCAGATCGGCCATAGCCACTTCCTCTCTCTTTCACTCACGTGACCTGGAAAAAGACGGCTGGCTTTGTCAATCAGGGGCTGCAACCTAGGAGAGTTTCTAGGTCAGGTTAAAATTCATGTCATGCCGATTAGCTTGAGGTGTTAATGTTAGGGTTCCTGCCACACTGAGTTTGCTGACTATCTGATCAATGTCATAGCGAGGTGTCACTGCAGCATTGCAAAGGCAGAGTCACACACAACCTGACAGCCTCTCTTCATCTTATGACAGAAATGTGAACACAATCAAATGTATGTTTACATATCAGTTATGCTCTACTCCTTGCCAGCATGCAAAACAGGGGCAAACATTGCACATGTGCATCACAATTACAAGTAAATAACATCAATTTTGTCTGACGTTTAATTAAAAAATCCTTTCTTTAGAAGTCTTAATGAAAGATAAAAAATGTAGATATCAGGAGAAAGAATTCAAAGCTTGGTACAAAGACAAAAGTTGTAAGGCCACACTATGTCAATAAAATCTGTCAATAAATGGGTCTTTGTTGATCTTTATATTTTAATAGTATAGAATATTTCCAAAAAAAACTTATTATCCTGGTTTTAAGAACAGATTAGTCCTTCATACTATGCTTGAAGGGTGCCAAGACTCTTGATGTCTCCATTTAGAGAATGATGTAAATAATTACAGTCAATTAGCATTTAATTAATGAGGCAGAAAGAGAAAGACAGCTCCCCGGGCACAGTCTTTTCTCCTACAACTTCAGGCAAACAAAACATCTCTTCTGTTGACAATGTGCCATCTGTCTCGCCATCCCCTGCCAAAGACAAGCCTCCCAAACCCATTCTCTGCTAATATGACACGTTGAAAAATTTATCGCCCCCCAGGGGCTACGCAATTACAGCCCAGTGTTAATTACCTAACAATTAGCAGCCGTAATTTCCAAAGGGCAATCAACGAATTAGCGGAGCGATCCGCATACACATGTTCAGTGCCATTTTCGCCCACTCAAAGATAACCAGTTCTCTCAGAATGACACCTTCACGACTTGCTGAATAAAATTTAATTTGCACTTTTGCCAATCATCTGTACTAATGCCCCTCAATGGAGCACTAAATCTCTTCCCACCTTTGGTCATGTTAGTTTTTATTATTTTATTAATTTATTTCATTATATCTTTATCCATTTTTCTTTACTTTTTTTCTTTTCTCTTAGTGCCAAAGGCATTCTTACATTCATTACAACTAGCATGGCATATTGTTAAATATTACATTGATATCTCCTTTTAAATATATATGTATTGTTATATTTGTCTTCTTACAATGTGGAATTTAATTGAGAACAAATTTTCCAGTCCTTCTTGGAGCACATTTCTCTTACATCTGAGTAACTGAGAACTGGGTAAACAAGCCTACCATTATTTAAAAAAGAATAATAATCACTTGTAAGTCATGTCATCAGTCAAATTCTATCATAAAACTCCAATACTGATCATTTTCAATGATAGATGCAAACGAAATATACGAATGCATTTTATTACATTTTACAGATATGGATCTGGCTAATTTTGAAGATTTGTTTATTTGACTTCAATCAGCCTTACATTTCAGTGCTGTCATATTTCTAACATCAGCTGTTGAGGATGACAGCAGCCTCACCAACCTACACAATCTCCAAACAGCCCCATATTAGCCTCACATTTTAAAACCATAACTCAATCATGCAGACTGTTCAGCCTTATACGTTTCTTTATTTAACCATTTTTCTTAATATCTTCAGATATTGGTTCTGTGCAGATGGTCTCATATTGGCCTTTTATTACTATATTCTAAGGCGTGAGCCCTCATGTGTAATTTAAAGGGAAGAATAATATCATTACATATCAGCAATATATATTCAGGACGTATAATACATTATTTGAGGTATATGTGACGAGCAGACAGTGAGCATTCATATGTATGTTTCAGCCTCAGTCACCTTGAATAATTAGAAACCGGCTCCCAGCGTCTCACCCCTGGCATGGCCTCCAGTCTAATTTAAATGTCAACTTCAACATCCCCAAAATGTACCGGTGGCAATCACTGAAAGGCCTAATAGCCTTCCTGTCTTGTTCTTAATTTGCTGAAATTGCAAAATCAATACCTGTAGTTGTAGTCACAGATACTTGCTTTACTGCTTTAAGATAAAGTCCATGGTATAGGGCAATCTTCAGTTTCAATTTGCAATTTCCAGCATCACAGTCTAGACAGATCCTTACCACTAACCAACTCTTAAAACGCAATAAAACCAAATACCGCACAAAGCACAGAGTGTCACAGTACAATTAGAAGACGCTAAAAAACTACCTGGCCTAAAACCTTGCTAAAAACAAAATACATTCAATGTCAGATTATTTAATACTCATCCTGCTGTATTTTATAGATTTACATGGTATAACATATCGAGCACATAACAGTGGGTGAGGGAGGGGGGGGGGGGGGGTACCACAACCCCTGAAGCCTTCATACATGTCAACACACGAGCAGCTGTCCATCACCACCAGGTAGTATTACTGCAGCCCATATACAGACAAAGACAGGCACACTGAAATAAAATCGCAGAGAGCAACAGAGCATCGCTTAGACTAGGGTTTTGTTCTTACACACAAACTGATATTTTTCTGCGCATACTACAATAAACACACAAATTAAAGCAGTTTTTAAACACCAAACAGCCATTGCTTTCTACAAAGTGAACTGGTGCATGAACCTTGCTAAGAAAGGGAAAAAAGACAACCTATCACACAAGTTTTGCCTCAGCATGAAACAGATTAATATGCAGCAATACTGACAGCACCGGACGTCGTTCTCATTAACTGCACTGGTCACATAATGGCACCTCTGCTGCTTGCACTCTCCTAATTGCATGTTGATGGCAAAATCTGCCCATCTCTAGTCTTGGCTGGTGGACTGAGAGCCTGATCTCTGATCCAAGCATCAGGCAGACCAGGGACTGGCTGAAGCCCTGCACTTGATTGCAGAAATAATTTCACATGTTCCAGGACAGATTAAAGAAAATTTCATCTGGATATTAAGAACATTATATGTCAAAGTTAAGGGTCATGGCTTCGTACAGTCTGCCATGAAAGCCATAAAAATTAGAAATGGATTTGATGAGGGCAAACAGAATGAACAGAGTGATTTTTAATCAGTCTGCCTCATCTCATGATAAGTCCAGTGCTTCTTTTTTCTTGGTATTTTTTAATTTTTTTGCATCTTAAAATCTATCTATCTATTTTTTATTTTATTTTTTTTTTAATCACGTAATACAGTAAGCAGATTTGCTGAAAGATGGAGAAGTATTTCACTAATGTTAGAGATGGGGAGAGAAAAGCAATTTAAAATGCTGTACGAGCATGTGCAATAGAAAGAAAAGGCTCGAGTTTACTCTGCTGCTGATGAATATGTATGGTGTTCAGCTGTAAAAATACTTTATGACAATGCAAATAGTTCAACATTGCACATCATCCTTGTCATTTTTGCATACTCCCTATATGTATGTAAAGAATGTGCTGTTTACCCTTTCCCCATCTCAAAATAGCTGCCCGACAATGGTTCATTCCCCTGTCTCGTCCTTGCAAATTTCCCTTTTCCTTGACAGATTTGCCTGTAGCCTAATATCTTTGTGGAAACAGTGCCACCTACTGGTCGCCTGTGGACAGTTAACACATGCATGGCTGAATCATAATACCAGTGATAGACATGCAAATGATCCTCCTCTAGCAGCAGTTATGTCAGTGGATAAGGTTTACATATGCACAGTGGGGCACAAGCATTACTACCTATGACAGCGCTCAAGTCTCATCCTGCCCATAGAGACAGAGCCTTATCAGAGTGGCTTCATACATCGGTTTGACAAAGGGACTACCAACATACAGCAGGATGCTCACACCGACACGAAATGAAGAAAACGCATTTATGTCGATTAAACCTTTTCACACACTTAAACTACAACCTCATCCTGTGACTGGAAATGTGAGGGGAAAAAAAAACATATTAGGTTGGAAAATATTTAAATCCTGTACTGATGTATGGCTCTGTGTGTGCGTATGTGTGTGTGTGTGTGGGGGGGGGTGATTGTGTGTGTGTGTGTGGTGTGTGTGTGAGTGTGTGTGTGTGTGTGTGTGTGGTATCCATGTGTAAATGGCAGAATCCATCCTATAAATATACCAAGGAAAATCAGCCTGATTTCCCAGAAAAGGGTCGTTCAGAACAAGCCATGTCCCTTCCATCTGACTACATGATTACACTTAAGCCCACATAGTTAAGGTGTTTCAACTTTCCATATTTCCGCGTGTTTGGATAGGAAAGGTGAGAGACTCTTGGAGAGAGAAAAGACGAGGCAGGAGAGCATAGGAGAGAAAGAGAGAAAGAGGTGGAAAGGAAAGAGGAGCAACCAAAGGGTCTTCTGTACCTATCTGAAGGCATAGGAAGGGCGTAGGGTGGCGGAGTTTCGTTTTCTTTCTTTTTTTTGAGGGGAGGGGGGGTGCACCACACACTGTTTTCATTAGTGACCCGCTGGTCAGCGGCCCTCTGAAGCTGCCTTTCTTCCCCTCTCCCCTCCGCCTGTGCGGTTCACATTACACCTCCCAGCTGCTCACTAACACCGGGCTCTCTCTGCTCCCTACACATTAAAAAAATGAGGGTAAGGGATGAGACAGATTTTACCATATGTTACACCACCAAAGTCATCCAGGAAAATATCAGGAGTTAATCACTTCATATTATAAAAACTTCATATTTCATTTTTTTCTAATCAACTACAACCAGTGGCCATTCTGATCATTGATATACACATACAGATTACATTCAAATATTACTATTACATTTTTTGTATTATTATACATGTACAGACACTTTGCTATAAATTTAGTAAATGTAAGCTTAACATGTACTCAGTATCCCAAGGTTTTATGACAGTGGCTGTCAATTACACAAATAAACTGTAAACCCAAAGAATTACAGAGAATCACACTGCATAAATCATAAAACATGAAACACAAATCCAAAATGTCCTCCACAAACACACCTTCCACAGTAAGAGTGTTTACAAAATATGCTGTGTGTCATAACATATTAATGTTATACTTGCTCTTTACTAGGTTCAGTGCTGGTTTTACACACATTACATTAATCATTAAAGCAATACATTGCCATCATGACAACATGATGGTGTTGTGAAAATCTGTGAATTTAAGTGATCTACTGTATTTTCACTAAAAGACTCAAAATATCAGCCATAACAAGCCAGGTTTTTAAACAAATTGAAAAGAGTTTTATATCTTTTTTGCAGGTAGGGGAAGTATAAATAAACCACTATGCACACATACTGGGGAGACAATGACGGTGGTCATTATGAGAGCAATCCTGCTACAACATCCACATTAGTACACTCAGGCTGGGTTAGAACTACCCTTAGCCCCCCCTGCACCCCAGCCTCAAGCCAAGCGTTTGTGCCTTCAACACATCATTGCTTCAAATGAGCATCAGCAAGCCAGCAGATTCTCTGTCTGCAAATCACATCTTAATGATCATTTGACTGCATTTGTCCCAAGAATCACTCATCTTCTGCTCTCTCTCTCTCTCTCTCT
>JAGFZM010000008.1:1260640-1313813 GCA_017657215.1 Limnothrissa miodon | reverse complement strand
CAGAAGCCTCACCCATTGAGCACAGGTGATTTACAATATGGAGCGGGATTGCTCTGGATCTTCATGATGGACCCCTCTGCCTAGGCAACAATATTAAAGGAGGTTAAGGAAATGAAATTAGGAATGGGATTCAGCAAGCGAGTGAGCGAGCGAGCAGGCGAGTGAGCAAGTGAGATTGGGGCAAATCAAGGATAGGGGAGAGAAACAGATAGGGAGGAAATGCATTAGACTGATGAGAGCGGTGCAGGGCCGCTCCGCTGATCAGGAGTTCGGGGATGAATACTTCTTGCGAAAGAAAAAAGAAGAAAAAAAAGAAAGAAACACGATGAGATGGAGGGAAAGAAGGAAGGAAGGAAGAGATGACAGCACCAAAGGGGTAATGAGAACACCCCGTGCCCGTGCACACGCTCTCCCCCTGCTGATTGTATGGAGGCGCCTAATCTGATCACGCTAAGGGAGGAAGGACCCTCATGTCATTTCTGAGGGGGTGGGCAGATGAGCGAGGTGGAGTTGGGGGGTGGGGGGGGGACAGTCTGGGTTGCGGGTGGGCAGGGGGTCATTGTGGTGATGGAGCAGCCTTCAGACTTGAGCTCCTGCCCCATGATGAGTGCCTCGCACGTGAGAGGTTACAGGAAGTTCACGTGAACGAATGAAGACCATTCCCAAGGAGCACAGAAGATAAGGATGAGGGAAATAAAGAGAGAGAAAAAAAGAGAGAGGGATAGAACAAGGGAAGGGAGAGCGAGAAGAAGAGTTGGGGAGTTGCAGGCGATGTTTTCAATTTACAGCTAGGGTGCGAGAAGGCGCACGTCACACAGAGACAAAAAAAAAAAAAACTCCCCACAGAGGTGGCCTGGAAACACCTGGTCAGAAATGTGCACGCCTACACTCCCCACAACCTGCCAGGATGAGTTGTGGGATTGGACTCACTCTCATATGAATTAAGAGAAAATTGGCGGGGAGAATTTTTTTTTCAAATTTGCCACTGCTATGTTTTTTCAATCAAAATCTTAATCGTCATTATAAACACTGGATGCCTCTAACTTATATGAGGCACAGCATATATGAAACTTTTACAAGCTGTATGTTGCTTCGAAAAAGAAAAATACATTTCATCTATTTTTTTTTACCTATGTTTGATTTGATAACTCAAACCAAGGGCAAGTCACATTGCACCTCGTCTTCAAGCTAACCCCATCCTGACACACACAGTAAGCTTGAATTACAGGAGCCAGTCAAGCAGCCAAGTTTCAAATAACCAATATCGCCTCATTATCACGGAGGTGAGCAGAAATGTTATTGGTGGCAAATTAAGCTGTTACATCTGCAGCCATGTTGGAAATATACAGTGTAAATAAATGCACCCGCACCAAAGTTTGACTTTATCAGGAGGCATGCTGAGTTCCAATCTTCCCCTAGCAGGTAGGTTATTTACCTCATGGGTGTATTGGGGAGCAATAGGGGTTGCCAGGCCCTATCTGCCTCAGACACATGTCTGACAGGATGGTTCTGCAAATATACAAACATTTTTTTAGGCAAGGTTGCATCTCTAAAGACAAACATGCATAGGGAATTCTCCTGGTGAAATTTAATGCAACATGTATTTCAATTCTGTTTGTGCATGTGTGTATATGTGTGTGTATCTGTTGAGGGTTCATTTTAACAAATGTTTGCTGCATTTACCTTGCATACATATTCTTCTTTTTAAAATATTTTTTTCATTGCTCATTGTTATAAAAAAGAAAGATTCAGACCATGCAAATTTCCCAAAATCAAGATACCAAAACCTTTCATGACATATCTGAAAATCTTCATATTCTCCTAGCCAAAAGGTGAGTACAGGCTAAATAGAACATACCGTTTTAGTTGCAACAATGGCCTTCCCTTTAGAGGAAAGAGAATAAATGCACTAAATGCATGTCCCCGGTAGCCTTGTTTATCAGTGGAGTAATGAGAAATGTATTATTCCACACGGGCCAGCGCTAATGGAGATGTCCTCTCCAAATGTTGTTTATCAGGGCCATAATGAGGGCGGTATTACACCACAAGAGCAAGGCCTAATGGACTTAAATCCATTTACAACAACTTTAAAGCAAAAAAAAGACAGAAAAAGATGTGGGGGGAAAACTGCATACGAGGCTGCAATTTCAAGGTGCACGAAACTGTCAGCAATCAGTTTCGCTCATTTTCCACCCGCTCCTGTAGAGTCGGCCGCAACTCCATTCGGTGGCTCACACATCAGTCTAGGCAGCAGGGGCTGCGATCATTCTCTTCGAGATTAACGGTTCTATAACTACATCACCCAAAAAAGATAGAATGTGTCTAAAAGCACATTAGTCAGTGTTAAATAACTCTAGAACTTTCATCTTTGTAATGTGCCTGCCAAAGTGAAAAAGTCTGTGTTCTGCAATTACTTTTGGCAATCTTTAGAAAAAGTGAAGTGTAAATAATTTACCTTTCATTTACGATAACACTGCATTCATCAAGAGAAACACTACAAATCTAATTATTTTTCCCAAGCATTTGAAGAGGGTTCTTTGAAAGTACAAAGGAAGTCACTGTATCCGTGTAATTAATTTTCTATTACTATTTACATGTACATTTCATAATTATTCAAATGTCTATAGAGTGAAGCATTTTCTGTGGAAGAAGGTGATTTTCAACGGTTGACTTCCCATTGTAATCAAGGTCTTTCTAACATGATATCTGAAGGCCACGCCTGAGTGAATATTTCAGCAGGTTACAGAAATGGTGGCTGAGCAAAGACCACTAGTGTTTTACTGAGGCAGTAAAATATATTAGGGAACCGTCACAAAACAGTGACGTGTTTAATGGAGAAAGATTAGGCTGAGCTGCATCAACTGGATTTGAATTGAATACATTTCTTTCATGTTGGGTCGACAGATTGTGGACAACACAAGCTATTCACGAGAACAATGTGCATCTAGCCTTGCCTTTACCTGTCAGTTTGGCCTTTTGTTTGTTGGAATACTGCAGCAGCTTCATGCCAAATCAAACAAGGACACACTTGTTAAAAACTTCAGTCAGCGAGGGTCAAGGTGTATGCATTAGACAAACCTGTCTGTAAAGGATTTGATTTGGCATCACAAAAGGAGAATTTAAAGTAGAGTTGAGTCTTAAATCACCAATGGATACAAGGTTTCTTCTACCCACACTCAAGTCAATGGCAGAACATTCTGTCCAGTGGAGACAGTAACATTGGGGAATTATGAGTGAATGTATGTGTGAAAAATGACGGGGCGCAATCTTTACCCTTAATCTCTCTGTGAATGGCAGCCTGGTCCCCTGCCTGACAGACATCATCAATTTTAAACTGTACTTACATTACATTGCGTCTACGTGCTGAGATTTTCTGCTTGCTGTTGCCAACTCCGAGAGCTGAGTGGGGTGGACCCCTTTTTACAATGTCAACTTTTCCTTACAAGCCTTGCAGTGTTCTTGGCCACCACATTTTTTTTTTTTTTTCTTTGGACCTGACAAAGAACTGGGTGACCAAAAAGAATGACTATAAGGGGGAAAACCCCTTTAAAATGTTCCAACATACTTGATTTATACTGACTCAGTGGACAAACTCCCATTAGTGAACCACACCACAACTACAGGCACATTTCAATTCCTGTTTTAGCATTTTCCAAATAAAAAAAAAAATGCGACCAGTTTGTGCAACAATGACATGCACCCTGTGTTCCTCTGCCTCACATTAAACTTCTAAAGCCTTCTAGTGCCATCTAATGGTGCTCTCTAGTACTGCAATGAAACCCTTTTTGTCCCCTTAATTTTTTTTAAACAGTACTATCAGTATTTAAAAATACCTATTTTGCTGCACTGTGGAAAGAAGTGCTATCATTTTATAATGCTGTGGGAGAGCATAGTCTGTGCCAATTTTATTGTTTGCCCATTAGGTGTGAGTTCCCAACCTCAAGCTGTTTGAATGGTACCAGGAACCCAAGCAACTGGGGCCATTTAAGGGAAGGTTTGGAAAAAAAACGGGTCTGCAGCGTGCAGACTGTAGTAATAAGAAAGAAATCTCCCTAATAGCTTTTGGGCAGACAACAACAGGTGACATCACACCAGGTAAACCAAATCCATGGGAAAATATGCCCAGTCTGGAAATTAATGTAAAACACATTCCCATCAAACACACACACTACATACACACACATGAACACACACACACACACACACACACATGCACACCCACATACATATATGCACACATGCACACACACCAAACAACCTCTCTCTCTCTCTCTCTCACTGAGCAGCCTCGCCATCATTATAATGTCAAACAGTTGTGTGCAGGCATCTGCCATACAAAGCAAACACAAAGAAAAGGAAATGCTTATTTTATCCCCTCCACACCGCTCGGTATCAGCTGCCAGGACTTAATACACACCCGTCACACCAAGGAAAGGCACTCGAAATGAGGAGAGTGTGACTGGAATTTGAAAGCGTCAGTTCAAGTTCAGGGGGGGCATGTGAGGCATCCCAGGGCTTTTCATTAAAGGGCTGGGAATGCACTGTCTCCTGCATAAAACCTTGCGGTTTAACCTGATCCGCTGCATGGCTCTATTACCGCACTGATTGGGGATTTGGGCCTGTTTATTTCTCAATCCTCTCCCCTGAGCTGGGTTCTTGGAAGCTCTCTCACCGCAGAGCATGTAAATACCACTGCATTGCAAGGTTCATTGCCGCCGTTGGCCTTCTTGACACTCATAGGCCACCGGCCCTCTGACACAGGTCACTTGCAGAAGATTCACTATTCTACTGCAATCTACTGATTATTTTCTCCTCCCTCCAATTTTGAACACTGCCTGATATTAAAATCCTGCAAGCACTTCTGCTGGATCAAGTCGTTATGATCACACAGATGAAAAGTGAGAAGGTCGTATTTATAACTATAGCATTACTAAAGTGAACAACATTCAGTTTAAATAAAGATGGACAAGAAAATTTTTACCGGCACCTACTTTCTGTATTTCTAATCCTATCCCTTATAGTGTCTTTATTCAAAACATCTTTGAATAAATGTTTGATAATGTAAATTTTAAAAAGCGCGGGGTGGGGGGGGGGGGGTCTTACAAGCTACAGCTAGTCTACTATAGGTTCCTCTTCTGTGCTCTTCCTGTTGTTTCTTAGTAATAATGGCCTATTGCCCGGTCTACTTTGTTATCCTCAGTTGGCTGTGTAATATTCAGTGTTGGGGAGTAACTAGTTACATGTAACAAAATTACGTAATTTAATTACAAAATAAAAGTAACAGTAATCAGTTACAGTTACATTGAAAAACTGTGTAATTAAATTACAGTTACATTAAGTAAATATTCAGGATTACATTTCAAATTACATATCTTCTGCAGTGAAACATTCGTCGTCATGTTTGAATTGGAAACTCCACCCACTTTACTAAGCAGTCTGCACTGATGACTGCAATGTCCGATAGAAACTCAGTGTTGGCCAAGCCCAGGGATGGTCAACCAGTCAGAGACCAAGAGTCACATTTTTACTGTGTTACCGCAAGGGCCACATCATACAAGGGCACACATTAATATCACCCCTTTCTGTCACCCACACCCACCCACCCACCATGTAAGGCAGAATGATTTGCCATTACGTTCAACAAAAAACTATAAACTCCCCCGTTTCAAACGTCCTGTTTATCTTCATATTTTCACTTTGCTGTGCATTTATTCCCTGCCATTTTGAGAGCGAAATTAACAAATTGTTTACTTAAATGATCTTGCCCCCTGCCAGAACACTTGACTGTATTTTCATCTCACACACATGCACATTTGGGAAGCGAACACACACACGCAAACAAAAATTTCAATATTAATGCAAGAGCCGCAAGAGACCAAGCAAAGAGCCGCATGCTGTCCAGGACCGCCGGTTGCCCATCCCTGGTCTAAAAAGTAAAAATGAGCTAGCAATCACACAAAATAGACAACCTCTAGTTAATGCACTGAAGTCTAAGGGGTTTGTAGGGATCTTTACAGCAGTCAGTGTTGATTAATACTTAAAGGGTAATCCAAGGTTTTAAAAACTGGAAATGATTAAAAGCTGACAAAATTAATTCAAAATGTGGGAAAGTAATTAAAAAGTAATCAAATGTAATTAGTTACATTACTTTGTTAAAGTAATTGAAATAGTTACACTACTATTACATTTTAGATAGAGTAACTTGTAACTGTAACACATTACATTTCCAAAGTAACTTTCCCAACACTGGTAATGTTTGATTATAATTTAATCATTTTAGAAGTGTAGACCTTTTTTGTCCATCTGTAATCACCGTTTGTCTCAAATAGGCATACATTTTATTGATTTTGCTCACCTGACCTGTGTCTGTTGTCGACTTGACTGTATCTTTTGGTATCCTCAGTCTGTCATGTATCGCTGTTGCTATCCACAGTCGAATGTTTCTCATTACTCGTGATATAGCTAAATCGTGTATCTCCTGATTCAATTGGTTAACTATTTTTAACAAACAGATACGCCGCCACACAGGAAAACAGATACCCAAACAAACGTGTGAGCAAAGGCGCGTAAAACACGTTTGACCAAGAGGAGAATGGGGGTTTATGTGCAATGTGGGCCTGGCAATTAGCCGTAAGAACACCATCGTTCGAGCTGTAGAGTAGCCTACCTTATAAAAAGAATGATGTTTTCCATAATGGACGTTCGCATTGGCTAAATTCGTATTGGTTCCATATTTATATTTATATGTCATTAGACACATTTTGCAATTACAGTTGTGTATCCGCTCACTACTAAAGGCCCGTGCATACACGCAGATCAAACAACCATGTCTCATAGCAACGTTTGTACGAGTTTTGCTATATTTACAATAAAAGTAGACACACTTCCCATACTCGTAGAAGTAGGCCCTTTAGAAGCTTATGTAAAATAAGACCCTGGTAAGTGTAGACTACATACTGACTTTATTTGTGAAAAGTGTGCATTTTCAGAATTTAAAATATAAAAGTAAAAAGTAGGCTAAACTTAAACCTCTTTGAAGGACCATTTTGGTGATTATTTTGTGGTGAAGCAACAAACATCTATAACAGGTTTACATTTTGTAAGAATTATTTTAGAAGGCTACTCTACTAATGGCATTTCAGAAGATGCTACCATTATCCCACCCATGTAGGTCTTAATTTTGGGATAGCACTTATATTGCTATAAACTCAAAACACTGCTGAATCCACAAATGCATAACATTTTCAAAATGTAAGGAGACTAAAGTACAGAAATTGTTGTTAAAATATAGTGGGTTAAAAGTCAAAGTTGTCAGCTTCAGTATTTGTACTTAGCTACTTACCATTTCTGCTATTAATGGCCAACGAGGATTGATTAGAATACGGGCCAGGAGGCCATATTTCGGGATGTCCCAGACAATTCAGGACGGTTGGTAACCCTAGGCTATAGCCTAAGTAACACCAATTTCCGATCATTTTCTAGCCTTCAGCAGCTGACCCTGCTTAAAGACATCTTCTTTTTGAACCTGTAATTCACAGAATAAATCTGATCTAACCTTCTCAAATTTTCCATGTCCAATTTTGACAGACTGATATAAATATGTTGTAAAATATTTAACTGTCATAACTTAACATGTATTAGCTGCACCAGTATTTAGTCCACTTATTTTGGGATTACACAATTTTGAAGATTGTTGTATGTGTAGGCCTACATGTCTGAAGACAATTTTGTCTTTCACATGGGCTTCCTTTATTTATTAGCTTGCAAATGTACAAATAATTACTTCTTAAAATTACATAAAACATCATCTATTATATATTTAGTAAATAAATTACCTGACATTTTCATGACAAATGCTTAAAATGAGTTAGCCTACTAACAGCAACAAATGCCAATCATAGAATAGATGTGAAAACACAAAAGGCCCCATGACGGACTTTCTGTCCCCATGGCAATTTATATGGCCCCATGGATGGGCAATATTAAATGCATTTATCAGAGTTACAACACCTAGAACCATTGAGGTCATACAAATGCTACAACACAAGTAACAAACAGCCCCATAGAATGTTACTAAATTAACAAACTTACAAACATAGGTACTGTATAGAATAGGTACATAATGGAAAAAAACACCTACTAAAATTTACACATTTACAAATATTACATCCATATATCTATAAAGTCATTTCTTTAACAACACATTTCTCAGAGAGGAGGATCTGGTGATTGCCTGCTCATTTGGTCTGTGGCAGGGAGTAGGATGGTGGTAGGACTAGATGATGCTTTGTACATATCCTGGCCAGACATCTGCTGAGGAGAGGGAATGGGCGTCTCTGGTGAAGCTGGAAAAAGAGGAATGATGGTGGAGGTTTAACATATTAAAAGGTTACATAGCCAAGTGTAGTCAGGTTGTAAGGAAGAATAACCTCTTTAAAAGTTATATATATAGATATATATAGTTAGATATATACCCTACAACAAAAATAACCAATAACCAATAATTAATAATGCTTATCCATTCTGCACAACATATTTCTCCAAGTGAAAGGAACAGTATTTATCTCCTTGTAGAATAACAGCCACTAAAACTGATCAAAGAAAACTTTAAAAGGGTTTATAGACTAGATTTACCATACAAATCTGCTTAACCTTACCAAAGCCATTTTTATCACAAAGTGCCTACATGTATACTGATCAACATTAACAAACTGCAGTGCGCTACATCTCCTAGCTAACTATCAGCAGATAAGCAAAACTCTGTGTAGTTCTGTGGAAGAAGTGTTGACCAAGGTTATTTTTAATCAGGTCTCTACAAGGGGTTATAAAAAGGTTATCGGGTAGTTCACAGTCAAATAACTAAGACTACAAAGGCGTACACTACTGTCAGGCTATAATCCACTTGGCAAAAAACTACAACCCCATAACTTCTCTGCCATTACTTGTTTATTTGAACATTTTGTTTGTTTGTCTGTTACTTGGTTAGTTGATTAATAAGTTGATTTCATAGGGTCATATTATACATCATATTAATGAATTATTATTGTATTAATTAATTAACTAGAAAATCACTCAGAGAGCACAGACCTCTACCTACAGTATAGCAATGGGGTCACTAACACAATACAAATTCCAGATGAATTACCTATTTGGTCCTAATTCCTACAGTATGGTGTTTCGATAGACAAACATACAGACAGGCAGTCAAACAAATACACCAGACCAACCAAACACACCAAAGAAACCTTGGCAGAGGTAATTATTGAAAATGAGTGCCAGTATTCTCATTTTGCTCTGTATTCACTGATTTTATGTTACAGAACACTCCATAGGAATAACAGTAAAAGAAAACAAGCAAACAAAAACACACAAAAAACATGAACCCATCCCCATCCTTACCGATCTGCTGTACATGGACAGGAGCAGGGATGGAGCTAATGACAAGCGTATGACCAGTGTGAGCGTCCTGCGCAAGCTGGGGCACATGCAGATGGGGTTGCTCTGTGGTTAGACCTGAAGACAACACATCAGGCCGGTCGAACACACACACACACACACACACACACACACAAGTGCAAGATGAGCACCCTGACACTAGCAGCACTGTCACCTGACATCTTTGTCATTGTATGTGTGGTTTCTATTCTATGAGTGTGTGTTTTCAGACAAAAACACCTGATTGATATTCATTTACCAACATCTTCCTAAGAATAGTCTGAATATTCTATTTAAAAACCTATTTAAATACAAATTTTCTTGAAAACTACATCACTGGGATTTAAGCACAACTTTCCTCATAGGAATGGTTGGTGAATGAGGTCCATTGCCTTTTGACACAGTATGCCAGCGCTTCATGTGGACTCATGAATGTAAACAGATTCATAGATTTGCTTAGCTATATAGTCTTGATATTGCAGTACACCAGTAGTGCTTCTCCAATGGAGCTCACACTCGCCTCCAAGTAGCATCTCCTGCAGCAGGTTGTCAATCTTGGCCAGACCGAAAAGTTTGATAAACTGCAGCTGTTCAATCATCTGCCAGGTAATGCTCTGCAAGGTGGGCAGCAGGAGCAGTAGTTCACCGAACCGGCCCCGTGAGTCATACTGCCGGTCGTTGATGTAGTCTTCCAAGCTCATCTGGACCTGATACCTCATGGTTTTAATCTTAGCTGGGTCTCGAAGGCTTTTGGCATCTGAGGACAAAAAAAAGTCAAATATGGACTAAAAACACAAGGGGATGGCAGATGTAATTTAGCCTACGACTAACTCAAATTGAAACTTTTATGCTCCAACTGTAGACCTACATAGTCCCCGAGAAATAAACAAAATAAATGAATATGAAATGGATATCGAACAATGAAGAATGTTATGTGCTTGTGTGTGTGTGTGTGTTAATATTAGACAAGCCAGCTGGGGAAAAATGTAGTTACCGGGGTCAAAGAAAACAATGGCTTTTAAGGCTGCATATTCATTGTCATCGATCTGGATATCTTGGAAGGGTAAGACTAATTCATCCAGGACACGGTTGGCGACTCGATTGATCTCTGCCTCAGGACAGTTCCGAAGGATTACACAACCATTACCTGGAGGGGGAAGAGTATCCATGAGAAAATCAAGGTCTGGGACAGAACATACATACATTTAGGTAGTAATTTTTTTTACAATACATTTACGTATACAGCATTGTTGTAGTAGATTTTTTTAACATCATGATGAATGGCAGTGTTTACCGAGAAGCAAGATGTCTTTATAGGCCATTGACCTCTTAGCAACTCCAAGTAAAAGGTGTTCGCCGGCATGAGCGCGAAGAAGACTCACCTGAGGGAAAATACACTATTAGACAAAATGTAATTTACAAGACATGGCCAGGAAGAATGCATTTTACAAATATGTATGCATGTTAGAAAGTAGCTTAATTATTTCTACATAAGTCCACTGCTGGCTGAGAGAAATCATGAGTGAAAAATAAGTTTGATTGATTAAAGATTCTTAATACCAATTTTTATTAAGTTTTAAGTAGACCTAAGTGTGGGTCAGAGATCAAAGTTTGGATCAGGTTACTGTCTGGTTCAGTTCCCTATATTTGGCAATAATTAGTGCTAGTGGGTAGGTGCAGTAAATAGAGATGTTTGCAGAGTCTCTGAAATGGACTGTCCAAATAGTATTTAACTCAAAGTTAAGTCGAGCTTCTTTGCCATTAATGTTCACAATTTGGTTTTACGGTGGCCATTACCTGGTCATCAAGTGGCAATTCACTGAAAGCCGGAATGTATTTAGCCCATTCTACCAGAACGAGCAGCTGTTGTTTCATAGACTCACAGACATCAGCTATGGTTGCTGATTTCTTCTCTGAGACATCAGGGGGCACTATAGGGTTGATGACATTGATCTTCAGAGAGAAATACAGAGAGTGGTTGATTAATTCATAGTCAAAGCAATTGTTGTTTCTAAATCACAGGCTCCCAGGTCTCTCCAAAGGTTAAGTTCTCAGATTATTGCAAATATTTAAAGTATACAGTAAATCAAGGATAGACAAGAACAGAAACATTTCAGAACTTGATGAACCAAAACCCATTCATGTACAAATCATGATTGCCAACTCTAAGAGTCAATAATATGTAATGAAATAAAGGAATTTAGCGACATTAGTGCCATTTAAGAAATCTGAGTTAAAATTTTGGTTACCATCTCATTAAAAGGGGGATACAAAATGTTGAATTCTTGTTCAACTTCTGTCCACTTTGCGTAATTACGAACATGTGATTGCCATGCATGTATGTACCTCTATCACTTTGTCATCTGTACACATTACTGAAGTTATTCTGCATTTGACTGTGACAGTGTTAGCCTACCTGTTGTGATAGAGACTCTGCTTGAGCAAGTAAGGTGATAGGGGGCAGGTCACTGGTTTCCTGTAGGTTTCTTCTTGAACTGATGCGATCCCTTTCATTTTGTACCGCTGAAAAACAGATACATATGTGCACACACACACACACATACAATCTAACTGATTAGACAGCTTATCACAGCCAAAGATTATTACTGATTAGCTCTTTCTGTTAAATGACAGGATGGTAGCCCCCCCCCCCCCCCCCCCCCTTTGGCTTTGATAAGCAGATATTAATTAACTAATAGAGGATTAGATGATTAAAAATGTAGACCCTGACGAAACATTCTGTTAAAGCCAATGTTTTTCACAGTATATACCCTTATTTTACAAAGAGTAAATCTATCTTTCTTTCACTCTCTTACCTTCTCTATTTTTTTTTTATTTTCCAGATAGGCTGGGAAAACATGAGAGTTGGTTGAAACCATGCAGTGGAGAAGTAAAGTAAAACTTTAACCGGTCCCAACCATGAACAACATGTTCGCTGGGCGGGTGAAGGAGAAAGCACATGATCGCCCATCATAAACAGCACTGCCAAGGTTGTCCTTTCAATAAAACGGCACATTCCTTGTGTAATCAACGCCTTGTTTATGGCTGCCTACCATTTTAGTTGCTGAGCCTCTCTTGCTCTCACCTTTTAGTCTTTCTCACTCCCTCTCTTACTGAACAAACCAATGTTATGTGTAAATCTTTCCTCTCTCAATAGGTCACTAACTCGAGTTATGTCTTTATTTGTGTTTTGCTTTTGTGGAATCACTGTGTGTTGTGGTGATACTGCGAATGAGGAAAAAAAATGCGCTTACATTACCTTCTTTCTTCATTCCGGCACGGAAGCATTTGTGGAGACGGCAAAACCGACACTGATTCCTTTTGTCTTTATCAACTACACACTGGCGATTGAACCTGTGAAGGCAGAACAAGGGAGGGAAATCCCCACCATAGACCAGTGTATGTTTATAAAAGCCATTTAGTTGACATCCATAGAGTTAAAACCTGGAATCCCTATGCTTGAAAAGTGTCACACCCTTTTTCTTATCAGAATCAGTTAAGTACGTGTGAGCCAGTGCAAATCTCTATGACCTGCCATTGTAGTTATACTGCACTGTTTATATTAGTAAATGTTTAAAATGTAGTTTGTGTGGGCAGAAACTGGTGTTTGTGTGTCTTGCATGACCTGGACACTGATAGGGGCCTGTGGTCTTTGTGTGGGCGCCAATGGCTCTAACCTGCAGGAGTAGACATGGCTCTTGCGTATGCTCCGTCTGAAGAACCCCTTGCAGCCGTCACAGCTGGAAGCGCCGTAGTGCTTGCCAGTGGCTTTATCTCCGCAGATGGCACAGTTGGAGTTCATGCCATTATCCCCCTGGTTCATGTTGGGTTCGGCCGGCATGATGTCTTTTGGAGGGGGGCAGACATAGACAACACATACTCAAAAAACATCTCATGAGACCAAATGTGTGTCCCTAAGCATCCACTCAAATCTGAGCCTTATCAACAACATCCAGCCTCAGCCTAACCTAGCAGTTAGCCCATTTCAGTACATCACCATGAAAGATGGCCAAACCGCAGAGCGGCTTAGGTGGATGCCTATCAAACTGTCCCGTCTTTCAATCGGTACACAGCTAATTGGGTAGCTGAAGATTTCAATGAGGGAGTTCTGCATACGTGAACAAAGGGTCTCCGGCAAAGCTGGCCCTCTTGTGTAATCAGGAACTGGCACCCCTCTGTTAGGGTACTAGGGCTGGAGAAATCAATCATTCCTTTGTGCATTCAAAATCATAACATTTAAACAAAAGAACTGCAACAGGGGACCTCTCCCTTTTTATGTGCAGTCTGATTGAAATCTCCTTGTTATGTAGGACAGACTTAATCAGGATTATCCTTTGTGTGTTTTTATCTTCAAGACAACTATTCAATAGAGACTGGCATTTCTGCTGCTATTTTTAATGCGTGTGGAGTGCAACCTCCTTATGATTCAGCATAATCTATAACTTCATTTGCAATCTCATTTTTAATAAATAAAATGCACAAATAAGATTAGTTCCCTCCCCTGAATTATTGCATTACTGTTGGTTGCGGCTGCTACACTTAATTCCTTCTGTTATATTTTTCAGGGTTTTCTGGCAAGGGAGAGAAATGAAAATGCAAACCTCCAGAGATGGACTAAATTATTTGAATCAAGTGTCAAGACAGAATCTTATAACAATATATAGTCTTGAGAGATCTGGAGTACTGAAGCTCATACAGTAGACTATCTTGAATATAAGCTATAGAATGTACAAAAATCAATGCAGAAGGTGTAATTAACAAGGCCATATATTGCGGAGTCCTTCAAGGTCAATCTTTAGTCTAAAAGGCCTCAAGTTAGTTTCTCTTTATCACTCAGTTGTTTGTCAAGACCTGTAATGGATTATCTCTCAATTCAACAATTGCCATACAAAAGCCCTGGTTTGCATTCAATATCTGATAAAAAATATGTTGTATTCAGCCAAACTGTCTGAGAGCAGCTGATTAGACACGGTGGTACACTGTGCATGCCTTTTGAATAGTTTTTCATTCATGCTATTTTATGACTTCTCTCTATCACAAGGGATGCCAGTGTACTGCACAGTAAAGATAACAAGGCCAATCTGTCCCACTGGCTCTGCATTTCACTCTAAGATTTGTGTAATCACAATGATAAAGAAAGTAAAATGACTAAGACATTTTCTACACCACTATGAAAAGAAAGAAAAGAAAATCAACATATTTTATAAATAAGGTTTTTAACTGATGGCAAGGCAACAGGCAAGCTTTTTAATGGGATACTGTGACTGCCCCTGTTACATTTTGAGCAAAGTTAAGTGGCAACTTTTAGATTTTGGCTAATCATTAGCTGCTTTGCCTTGATGGCAGGTTATAGGGAAAATAACTATTCAACCATTCCTTAAAAGATCCAGCAAGACTTAAGGGACAAGATCTTCCTGCAGTCAACACCTGTTTAAAACTTTAGTTTTTTCATTGTGTTTTACTCAGGAAAGTAGCAACCACATTGTCCACACTAATTTTCTATGTGGACAGATCTGCAAAATACCACTGAGGATATGTTATGCTTCATCGAAATCATATAACTTGCAAATACCAACCTGTAAATAAATAAAAAAGTAAAAATAACTTCCTGTCTGAAGCAACACTGGCACTTAGCATTAACTAATGGCCATCACCCTGTGTGTCCAGTAACACTTAATTAACCATTAGCGATGGGCACGGCAGTGGGCTGCCAGACAGACAAATGGCTGGTGTCCCTGTCTGTGTCACTGAGCCCAAAACTCCCACTGTACCACTCACCCCCTCCGTAAAGGACATCTGCATTCTCAAACCCCAAGGTGCTGTAGGTGGGATCCAGACCCTCGGTGTAATTGGCCACCTCCATGTCCAGCAGGGATTTAGAGAGAGGTGTTGGAGGATACTTCATACCTGCCCGACTGTCTCCGAAAAGCCCTTTTACCTGACAGGGCCCTGGTGTTTAGCACGCATGAGGTAACCTAAGGTTGTGCATCTCTCTATCTCTGTCCTGTTGCTGATTTGCCCATCCAGGGCAGGCAGGGAGGAGCTTTACCTGGACAGAGGGTGCTTACCTTGGGGGCTAATGCAACTTTATCTATGCTTATCCAAATTTATCACAGCAATCTGAAGCTATCTCATTGTTGAGCCATTAGTAAAAGATTTACCTTTTTGTGTGACTGACACCATAAACATGGAAAATCTCCACAAAAAAATATCCAAACACACTGCCAGGCAGTTTAATGCAACAGGCCTTGTCTTTGTGGAGTTTTCACTCTCCTCACTGTGATTCTACTGTACATTTGAGCAGTCTAGAATTCTAAGCACTTTTATCAAATTCAGTCAATGGCAGACTCTTAAGAACCTTCAAAAACATATAGCATGCAACATTCAATCATGCTGCTGATCAATGCCAGTTATGTCTTTGAGTTGTTCAGGTTACAGAACCCTATTGAGTGATGGAGTCCCATGGCAACCTATAGAACCTAAGGAAAAATATGCCTTCTAAGAATGGAATAAAAGAACCTATGGTAAAAAATGACGTTCTATAAATGGAATAATAATTTGTTGACCTTTGACCTTTTGCTGCCTGACCCCAGCATTGCTGCATGCAGCTATATTTCACTGCTTTTTTACAACAAAAAAGTTTCACATGTGACTATAAACTTCTTTGATTCCTTGAGTCACAATAGCAAAAAATAAAATAAAAAATTGCATTACACATCTGTAACCCAAATTCTCTCTGTCATATTTAGTAATTCATGTGTCGTAAAAAAAATAGCATGGCCTAAATATCTTAATTGTTTTACATATTTGGCAATTCCATTGGCCTACAATAAAATACCAAATTGTAGGCCCAATTCTAAGCCATAATAGGAGTGCCAGTCCAGTCATGTCTTGGACTGAACCACAGACATACCCATCATAATATGCATAATGAGCAAGGATGGAGGGAAATTACTTCATTGACCATTGGGCTTTAACGTTAACCTTTTGTGAAACAAAAAAATCATCACTAACTGTGCCTTTAACACTCCACACCATTTTAGAGTATTCTCTCCACTATCTAGGTCAACATCTAGATGATGTGCAAATGCATGATGAAGTCATAAAATAATAGTTTCAAAGGTTGGTTAAGGTCATTTTCATTGAATGTGGTGCATTGAAGATTTATGCAATAAACTGTTCAACTAAATTCAAGGTAAGTCTATACAGTATAACATAACTTATCTATATATAATTTATAAGTGTATGTATACCATACATTATAAAATTATAATTTTGAGGGAAACAGCGCTCAGTTCCATGATTGGATAACCCTACAGGCACAAAACAGAATTACACAAAACACATTTTAGGTTTTAGAGTCCCTCGGGTCAGTTCTGTACAAAACATGTATATTGCATATTTACTCTTTGCAGGCTAAGACTAATATATGTTGGGATCTGACCTGAATGAGGAAGTGTGTGGGTAGCTTTGAGTGCACCCACACCATGTTAACACATGGCCATAAAAATGAAGTCATATTCTCCAGTATTGCTTTGTAGGTTAAAGGAAGCAGATCCAAAAAAAAAAAAAAAAACAGTTCCCTTGGTTACTAAGCACTGTAAGAAGCTCGTTAGACAGGAGAAGTCAGTAATCTATAGATATATCATGTAGAGATATGTCAGAATTAAAATAAAGTAGATAAAGTAGATTGCATCTTTACACACCAATGTATTTCATTATGATGTACTTAAAGTTGCTTCTTCCATAAACAGGATTTTTTTCCACCTTTTTTTTTTTACATAAACTAGGATTAAGCATGCCATTGACAAATAAATAGCTGATAAATTACAAACAATTCCCCGAAACATAGCCATGGTCTATTACATAAGGCTAATCGATTATATTAATTAAGCCTACATACTGTAGATTCTGATTACTGTTTACCTTCTGTAAATTTGTTAGCCTCTAGGCTCTCTCCTACTTTGATCCAAATTTAGGCTACATTGGATATGAGATCAAACAGCCCTAGTCTAGCCTTGGGCATAGTTTATTTTAGAACAAGCACGCCATTAGACAACAGTTTCGAGCAAACATGATGTTATGGATTTTAACCCAGGTTGCGGCGATATCGAAAGTCTTGTCTTTATGACACACACCTTTGGCAATCTCGCCTTAAGAAGAGAGGTAGCGTGAACCCCTGTTTTGACAACTGTCTAATCACGTGATACAACATGTAGGCTACAAGTGGAGAACAAGAATTGATAGCCTATGCTATAGGCTTGTTAGTCATCATAGTATATTTCTTAGATTTAAACTGTACGTTAGACATTTTATTACATAGATTCTTTAAACTTTATACCATCTTTGCCAACGGACGGTGTGACCTAATTTTATGTCTCCGCATTAGAAAAAACACAGACCTACCTTTCTTGTGGGCTATGTGCATGAATCCGGTAATCTACAAATACTTTTCGACAGCTTTTCTTCTCAGGGTTATGTCCGCACTGTTCCTACAACAGATCAGTGTCGCAAATATGTAAACTACAATTCATTCAGCCACATTTGCGGGCGTGAGGGGCCTGTCATTAGATCGATTTACTAAACAAACTGAAAGTTGGGTGGGGATGTTAAACAGTAACCAGCCTCAATAAAAAGCAAAAGAAAGGCATCGCTGGACGTTTATTATATGCTCTGTGTACAGCGTTCCAAGGCCTAGCATATACGATATTTTCATTCATTTGCTCAATATTCAGATGAATTATTCCGCTTTATTTCAACCACATTTCAACTAATATTGAACATTGAACCACATTTCCCCCTCCTTACCACCACACCAGACACACAAACAGGCAGAATTTAGTTGAACCCATTTTACACTCACCTCCCTTTTATGAAAAACTATCAAAGTTTTAGGCTATTTTAAGACCACTGAGGATTATATCATAGGGCCTCCAAATGTGTGTTTGTTTTTAAATGCTTCCCACTTCAATCTTTCTTCCTATAATAGGCTACAGACGAAACATAAGGGAGTCTTTCCATGCCCCTGTTGATGATGGTTTGCTATAAAGATATGAGACAATTGCCTGCTAATGTAGAAAGTACTGTATAGATACAATTGAATAAATTTGAACAATTTTTTTAAGGATCCGCATGGTGGATGATCCTGATGATGAAGACATGGTTTGAATTGTGAGATTTACACACTGTATTTTAAAGAAATCATAGGACATGTTTTTTGACCATCAGAAATTGTTCTTTGAGGTTCAATAATAGTGTGCACAAATTTGTGCGTCTGAAAGTAACCCGGGAGCACTGCTAGAGCGTCATTTACAGGCTTATTTAAAAGGGTTAGAACAAAACAATCCGTAATTCCCACCTACCTTGGCAAATTCATGAAGCAACAGGGGATTGGACCAGAGACGGTCCCAAACTATATTTGATTGGACTATGTAAATGAAGAAGGTGAGATTGGCCTGTTTCAGCCCGGCCATTTCTAGCTTGAAATTGACATGTAGACGGTCTTGAAGTTCTGTTGTGATCCATTGGATACTTTAAGCTACAACAATAACAAGGTAAATGCAACAATAACAAGGTAAATGCAGTTTGACATTCTATGTACCTATATTGCAGGTTTAGACAAGTATTAGTTTAAAGCCTCTGTGTAGGATCGTATCAGAATTCCCCATCTATCGGCGAAGTGGTATACTGCATACGTTTGAATAAAATGTATTAGCCCTCCCCTTCCCACAATCCTAATTTCTTGCTACGAAGGCCGAACGCTCGCTTGCTCTTATCTCAGTTTCTGCTACTCAGTCTCTGAGCGGAAACGCGAAAGGCGGAGCTGAATATACGATACCGCTCTCCCCTACAAGAACCCGTACTTTTGAAAATGGCGGCGCAAAATGGATATTCTTCTTTGGTCCCCAGCCATATCTATATATAAATGGAAATTACCAAGTTTACCGGAACACTACAATTTATTAATGGAGGTAATTACCATCGTTTTACATTATATTTTGAAAATAAAAAATATATTTTTGATAAAAGACGAAGATAAATAGAAGATAAATCCTACACATAGAGGCTTTAAGGAGTAGTCTACTTATACACTGACTTACAAAGTAATACATTAAGGAAGGGCCAGAACCGTACAAGCCGTACATGAGAGCACACACACACAGGGCCCAGTCTACACAACTGCTCACATTCCAGTTAAGTTGTAGCTCTGTCAGTAATCACCAACATTACTAACTGATTTAACACTGGGCACACACCAGCCAAGTGATGAGACATCACGGCCAGCAGGGTGACAAGTTTAACCAGGAATGTCCAACTTTGACTAAATCTGTGCACTCATACAGATGCACACTCATGTCTTTAATTGACACTACATACATTTAAGACAACTTACGATACATATAAAATTCTGAAATTTGCTGTTTCAAAGTCAATAAGGATTAAACTGAGGTACTTTTAAGCATTTTCAAAACATTTTTATTCAAAGAAAGAGACATAAAAATAGTAAGTCTTCCAAACTCTCTGGAAATACGCGGTCAAATGATGTGTAGAAAATGTGAAGCATCCTCACACATACAACACACACACAAAACACACAGTCAATAGTTGAACACATCACAGGCAGCCTTTGGTGGCGGTCAGTCCTTTTGCAGATGTCATCAGTCTCACTGGATCTCTTCTATGTGCAGTTGTTTGTCAGTAGAGCCAGACAGCACAATAGGCTCCTCAGGGTGGAAGCTGACTTCTTTGACCCAGCATGACCTGTTGTCCCACTAGGGTTGCAAAATTCCGGGAATTTTCAAAGTTGGAAACTTTCCATGGGAATTAACGGGAATTAATTGGAAAAAAATGGGAATTATCTCAACTGAAGGTCAGGGACATAAAGACAGTTGGTAGAAAATAATATTTTAGCAGTCTTGGCTAAAACTATGAGATGTGATATGCATAAAGTTGAGTAGCCTATAATTTGCTATTCTTCAATCACAGGGGTACCTCCTCAATGATTTCTAGAATTATGGACTGCTAAAGCAACCTTTATGAGCCACTTACAGTCACTGATACAGACACGTGAGGCTACACATTTGAGGACTACAAACAGTCAAGCAAGTTATGATGATATAACTTAGATGATATTTGTTCTAAAATGTTAGATTTTAGCTAGCCCAATCAAAATATAGATTGCTAGCTCACTGGTAAGGCAGGTATGTTAAAGGTAAGCTAGCTAGCACCTTGGTATTAAAGAAGTTAGCTTATCATTGTGCTAGATAGCACAAAATGTGCTGTTTCTTCTGCGTCCTGCTAAGCAGTTTTACATAACCACACCTGATTTCATACACCATTTAAATGTTTTCATAGCCCTTTCCATTTGTTCAGTTTACAATCTACATATTTAACAGAAAATGCTATATTTTTAATTTAATTGTATATTTTTTGCAAAAATGTCTTATGACAAAATATGTTGTTGGTATATGAGTCATATGGTCTATGTTTCTTAAAATCATCCAAAATTTCCAGTTAATTCCCATAAATTCACATAATTTCCACAAATTTCCATTTTTGAATATTTCTAAAATTCCCAAGCTAAAGTTTCCATGGAAAGTTTCCGGAAAGTTTCCAGAAATTTACCAGAATTTTCCACCCCTTTGCAACCCTATGTCCCACATTTACACAATCCTGTCAGAAGAGCCTGCAGTGAGACCAGGAGCAGGAGGACCTTCACACTCCTAGAACACGTGTAACAGCATGATTTATGTATGACTAAATACAGTAGTTATTTAGAAAATTCTTCAAAAGATTTTATTTTTCTTCAGTTGTGTCCTCACCTCTCAATGACCGGACATCCCACATTGTCCTGCCACCGTGTCCCTATGACCTTGCATGTTGTATATTAGCTAATTTTGCCTCAGGTCCCAATCCTTAACCTCATTATCAATGCCTCCAGACATGATAAGGTAGCTGGTGTTGTTGAAGGTGACGCTGGGTACATGATGGGTGTTGTAAAAAAAGTTTGAACGGCTGCTTTCTTTCGGATGTCCAACAGTTTGACAGTACCATCGTCGCTGCCCATGCACACCACCTGAGCACCATGGCGTGCAGGGAACTAACATTCTCCCATTAAGACTCAGAGAATTATATAGTACAAATATTTAATCAGATAACTGATTTGATTACAGCATTTATATAGTAACAGTAATTGGCGTAGGCCCCGTCCATGGTCCAGGATTCCGCTTATCTTGGCTCAGCAGATCCTGCCTGGTTAGAGCGGGCAGGGGACGGAGCCTTCCCCCTGGACAAAGGACAGGGACCCATCTGGCGGTGGTGGGGATTTCGGTCACTGAGCCTGCGACAGCAAAAGCGAAACTGTTAGGCAAATCTATAAAGCAGGTGAGATAATTTGATCGGACATGCGATTAGTGACGTAACGCTAGAGTCTTCCTGGTACAACTTTCGCTTAGAGCTTTCATTTAGAGTTCACTAATTAGGTATGGCCGTTCAGACACTCAGGCCGTTCAGTACCACCCGGAAGGATTCTGAGAGTGGTCTTGCTACCCAAATTGACAATTCTCTGACAGTGCTCACAGCAGGCAAGCAGGCAGTAGCCTCTTCACAGAACCGGGTGAAACAAAATAACATCCGACTATCCGTTAATTTTTATTTCTACTTTGGCCCTGAAAAAGCATGTGTCAAATAACTTCTGTCAAAATACATTTTGGTGTTTAACTGGAAACTGGGCTTGTGACCTAAAATAAAATGACATTAACACATCGGCCTACACGCAATTGCCACTCCATTCCAATAGGTGGTCTCAAACTCCCCAAACACAGTAGCCTACCAATACAGCATTGCAACATTCATGTAGGTTATCTATACATTTTTATTAATGCAGTTTTCTGGAATTGAATTTAAAAACTATGCTTTTAGTAGGGGGCTAGCAATTTAAACAACAAAGCAGAAAAAATGAAAAACAAATGAAAAAAATCTGTGTTTGCAAAACTGGACATTTTTCTACAGTAGCCTATTGCTGCAACACTACATTAGGTATTACTCTACTAGGCCTACAACAGTATTACATATTATGGACACTGCATTACATATTTTGGAAACTGCCTTCATAGCAATTCTTTACCAGAATTGTTTAGTTTTTTAGGATCAGCAAATAAGCAAAAAGGCCTACATTTCAAAAGGATTATCACTCCTATGATAGTTGTCTTAGGTGGAGATGGGAGTAAAGTAAATGAAGGGGTGGGGGGACTAACAGGTGATTGGAGGTTCAGGTGGGTGCACTACTGTACAGTAGGTTACACTGTGGGTATGGGTGGGTATATTCAAACACAATAAGGAATTTTGTAATAGTTTCACTTGAAAAAGTTAATGGTTCATAATTCTATTTCATGTGAGCCATATATTATGCTTTTATAGTGTGTGTGTGTGTTTTTTTTTTTTTTTTTTTTTTTTTTAGCAAGGTAGGCCTATAAGCATAGCAAAGAAGCATCATAAGCAAGAAAGGGCCGTTCCTTAGTTGAACGGGTCCATCAGAGGATAAGTCATCTCGTAGACACTTAGCCTATGAGCCAGGGGTATTTAAATGACCCGACCTTGGCAAATGCAATTTTTGAGCATCCCTCCCCATCTCATTTAATTTCACAAGTCCTCAAAGATATCTTTTAGCATAGGCCTACGTTTCAAGAAACGTTGCACTGGGCAAAATAGGCTAGAATCCAGAGATATTTTGACTGGATATTTTCAATGACACGCAGCATATCCAGACCAGGTTTTGATCATATCCTGATTTTTTATGAATCCGTACAAATATTGATGTGTTTTGACTCCGGATTTGCACTGGGTAGAATCCGGAGATATTTTAACCCGGATAGGCTATTTGTTAAGACATGCAGCATATCTGATGCATGTTGACCATCTCCAACATTTGTAAAATGTAATTTGAATTAGGATTCCCTGGGCGAAACGGGCAATTTTTTAGACTGTTTTTCATGGGCTAACACAGCATATCATGCCATATTCTGCTGGGCATTTCTGTGTTTATTTGGACTGTTAGCCTAAAATTATCATAGGGGCTCTTTTGCATGTCTCCACTGATCGTAATAATGTTCTGACTGCCACGTCATCTTAAATTAAAAAAGGGAGCTATTTTATAAAACAAATCTTGCTGGATATTTTTATTGTCTTATAGACAAATCCAGCGAAACACGGAAGTAAAGCACCCCCGCCATTGCTGCGTTCCTCTGCTGCTAAGGAAGTAGCGTCAGAAATGGTGTGTTAAACGGTCTTTGGTAGCGTTGGTAGCTTAAGTTCTAAATATCTCAATTTTAGAGTTCTAAAATTGAGCCTCATCACATGCCAGACTATGAATGAAATAATCCTGAATACCTGTAAGAACACGTAGGCTACTTTTACAGCTAACTGGTTGTGGTAAATAGGCTATATTTGTTTAAACTTGTTAAAATTGTGAACATATTAGCAACACAGCTAATAATAACAGTGTTCATTTTGAACATATCAGCAACACCGCTAGTAACGAAAGCGTTTGGTTGTAAACAAAACAATAAATGCATTTTGTTGTCAGTGAGTTACTTTAATCGGTAATTATTGTGAACATAACACAGCTAGTACTGACAGCGTCAGGTTTGTGAATATTAGCAACACAGCGAGTAATGACAGCATTTGGTTTAATTGTTGCCATTATTGATGACAATAATACATTTTGTTATTTAAAATATTACCTTAATCTGTAAGTTTAGGCCACTGCCTAACGTCCTCTACCCAATGCTCAATTTCAATCGCCATTCAATTAAAAACTGACAATGTCAAAAACCAGCAACCTCGAGAATGACATGCACATCAACGGCAAAATATGACTCCAAAGGAACGCAGCGATGGTGAAAACCAAGATGGCGGCGCCCACGGAAGGTTCGCTGGATTTGTCTATATTGGTTTTGTTTTTATTGTCACGTAGCCTATAACACTGATATGACGTTGATGGTGATTTGAGCCATTGCGCTGAATTGCATAGGTCTACAGAAATATTGAGACTCACCCCTAATTAATGGACACCAGGTCATGACAGTGATCATAGTCGTGGCTCCGTGTTGACGTTGGAGGGCGCAGCAATGTAAATTATATTGCGAACAGTTTATAATAAATAAAATACATAAACACAATTAATACTTATGAACACAGATTATCCTTGATCCAGCGCCAAAACCTGCTCCAATCAAATTGAATAGAACGTTGTGATTCTTAAGGATGATTGGCTCTTATCTGGTCCTCATATTTAAAATCAGAGTAAAGGGATTAACGTTATAATACAGCAGCAGTACTTCACGTTCGCTCTGTAACAGTGATTTGGTGTGAAATTTGTGTAATTTACTACTACGGAAACTCCGAGATCAAGATCAAGTGAAATCGACAGTGCTTGGGGAGCAAGACCGAGGTTTGATGAAGTGGAAAACAATTCTGAGATATTTTCTGAGGTATGTCTTATGTAGCCTACCGTTCCTAAAGTAACAAGAATTATTTTTGTTCAGAGGCACATCATCTTGATGAAGTGTTAATACAGTCTTAATGCAGATCTATATTAAAGCATGTGTGAAATTGTAATGTTTAACCTTTTAATTGTGTATAACCAGTGACTGTTTTTTGCTACCAGCTACTTTAGCGTTAGCACTTCCATCAAATTTGAAGAAGGCGACGTACGTTAGCTACAGACTGTCCAGGCAGGCTGACGTTAACGATAGCTACATGGTTAGCCGCCAGGAGTTATATCTTGGGAAAACAAGCTGTGTAGCATATGTGTGTAGCATATTATTCGGTATTATTCATTTGAATGTCGAAACATTTTACTGAAACTGATGTCTGATCTATATAACAGCAGGAAACTTATTTTAAAATCCCTCTAACGCAAAATGTGAAGCCTGCTACATAAATTGGCTTATGTGGTTGACATTTATTGCGTTTACATCTATTTCAGTTATATGCCAAAAAATACAGACGACAATGACAAATGGTGAAATTAATTGTTTCTTGTTGCAGGGCAATGGGTGACATCTGTTAGCTCCATGGAGGACATGAAGGGATCTCGTCTAGAGGAAACAGTGGCGGTGATGCTGCAGCAACCCCCCCCCCCCCCCAGCACCCAGGAGTTTCAGAGGTAATATGATTGCATGTTTTGTTTGTTTGTTTTTTTTCTATAAGGAAAAGAACATGAACTATAGACACTGGATAGATAACTATAGATATTAGATGTTCAGACTGTCAGACTTATGAGAAACTATTTTTGTTCATCAGGCATGGTGATGCGCACATCGTGGGCTGGAGGAACTGCTATGGCGAATTGGACCAATCACAAGTATGACCAATTTAACAGTTTTAACAGAAGTTTTGCGCATGCATGTAGTTCACGTTAATTGAAACGTTCTCGATATAACCCAGTTGTATACTGCCACGTTACCGGTTATTGAACATGTTTATAGTAAATGACCGCGGCTTTAGCCATGGAAAATGATGGATATAAACTTTCAACAGTAGCCTACGACCTTTTGAAATGCATTGTTTAACGCTGCCCGCTTTTCTTGTAGCTTTTGAAGCTGCGACCATGAACATCTCAAAGGAGCTGACGCCACCCTATGTCCGAAGAAGAAAGTCGGGAGGTCAAATGCGCTTATTGTGCTCACGCCGAAGCGGAGAAGTGCAATCCAAATGCCAAACACACTGCAGACAACCGGAGACTCACCAGGAGGGGCCGGCTCTCCTGCCGTGGAACCCGGCCATATTACACTGAACGTTAAAGTTGTAAATGGGAAAATAAAAATAAAGACAACGTAACAAAACCGCATTGTCTGTCGTATGCCTTTTAAAGAAAAAAATTGTCTTTAAAATGCCTTTTAAAGAAAAAAATTGTCGAATGTAGTTGAATCCATAGTAAGCTAATTGTTGTAATGGCAGTCTATTGTAGGATATGTTGTAGGTGTCTGTAACAATAAGTCAGTTTGGCGATATTACCTATGTTTAAATTCCTAAAATAAAGTTAACAAAAGGCATGTACATAAATGCCTTTGAAATAAATTAACACCCTTGCCATTTGGGTTATGGGTCTTCCTGTGTTTGACATATCCGGAGACATATGACAACAAGAATGAGACGAATTCGGGAGCGTATCCACAGCAAATACGTGAAAAATGGATCATACCCGGTGCGTATATGGCATCCGGATATGTCGCATGTCGATACAGTCCCATTCCGGACTCCAGATATGCTCAGTATATGACAATTGAGACTTACGTATCCGGAGCGTATATATCAATATATGTCCGAATATTGGAAATATCCAGTGATATATGAGCACAAATACCTCCGGAAACAGAGCCTTTTTGCCCAGTGTTGACACCTTCATATTTCAACGTCGGCAACATCTGCATTTTGATCACACATGGCGGTGGCCTGCTGCTAGTAGGCCTATGTGTACCGTGAATTAGGCCTATATACGTTACCACTGAATACTTTAACCATACAGAGAGAACATTGTTGCATACCTTTGTCTTTTGCCCGTTTCATCTCATCTTTTTCTTTCCTAAATTGGGCACCTGATTGCTTTGGCCTTTTTCTCCATTGCTGTGTTTAGGCTAATCAACAGATTTCCCACCCGCTAACGCCGTCACTCACGATAAGTCAACTAATCCAATTCATTTTTATTTGGCCTACCTATTTTTATTAGCAATTTCACACAAACAAATAAATAAATAAATAACAGGGGCTACTTATTGGTCTGTGTTAATAATTTTTTGTGTAAGTAATATTTTGAATGAAATGTACTTGAAATAAAGTCAGGTGTCACTAGCCCACCATCTTGTCCGCTTCATTTGGGAGAGGTGAACTGTAACCTACTCTGCGCCCCCATCCCTTCTCGGCTCGCTCAGCGTCTGTGCGGCTCCTTCAGCAGCAGACAGGGGCGGCACAGGTAGCCCATCATATAGGCTACAATAGAAAACCGCTTCGCAGCACAGGTTTTTTTTCTCCCCTCCAAGTTCGAGTGCCGCCCTCAACGTAATGCCGCCCTGGGCGGCTGCCCCGTTCGCCCATGCCTAAAACCGCCATTGTGTGTGTTTGCAGTGCACGTAGATGTGCTATTTGTGTTTATGAGTGTTGAGGAGTGAATGTGTAGCCTGGCCTGAGGACAGCAACTTCTGAGTCACTCAGTTCTGGCTATGTGACTATAGTTCCTATCCTATTGATCTCAGTGTTTTAAACTGCCAATTATGAGAAAGTTCCTTCACAATCTTTTGGCAGGGAATTGAGCTCTGTTTTCACTGCAGAGTAAATAAATGTAACTGATCTTGTAGCAAATATTGTTGGGATGTCACAGTTTATGACATATAGTTACCCATCTCATAACCTCTCTAATAACAGTGGTATGTGTAATTTTTTTCTGTACAGAATGTTGTGGCAACATCTGAATTCCTACTGCACATTTAGACAGATGAAAGACTGGATGGAGGAGTCAAAGGAGTCTATATTGGCAACATTTTTGCAAAAGGAACCACCGTTCTCTAAAAGGACAGAACTTCTCCCTGAAGTGAAGCTACCTTCACAAACACAAACAGCAGTCAGGTAGTTTGCTGTAACTTGTTTTATGAGATGGTTTGTGAGATTTTAGACCGATCAGTCAACATAATCTTTCTTGCATGCACATATAATGACATACAAATAATGACATGAACATATATACGTACGTACCACGCTGCCATTATGTTAAAGTAATTGGCCAGCAGATTGTATGCTGGCCAATTTAATGAGTAGCCTCAAACATCATTGTTATAAAAGACAAAGTGTTTTACAATTTTAAATGTGTTTTATGCATGGAGATCCTTTGTGTCCCACACTTTATATTGCTTAAATTCAGTTTAATTTGTGTTTTGAAGAGTTTACTCAAAGGCCTAACTGTCCCAAATGATATGTTTTAACGATTATTATAGTCAGCCATCAGGTCTAGTTACAATGGATTATTCAATGACTAACAGAAGAAGGGTGATGAACAACACAGGAGGGAACGAACATAATACTACCCTTATACTGGTTGCTGCATTACATAAGGCTGCTCCCATTCATTCTGATGTTTTGCACAGACTACTATGGGGGATTTATATTTACACCCTACTATAATGGATGGACCAGGGCTAGTATTGACACAAATACGATTTAGCACCATTAATCCAATCATATGCTGTCTAAAGATTTGTTTCAACAGCAGCACTTTCTTTCCATGCCCCCTTGTGGACAGGATGTAAATCATTATCCCTCCTTTTGTGCCCCCACTCCTCCAATGAATCCTACTGACTGTATAGCTATTGTATCAGCATGTTACACTGCTGTTTTGACCTGCCTGTATGTCATTAATACATGACATACAGGCAGTGTTGGGCAAGCTACTCTAGTTAACTAAGCTACTGTACCAGTTATTCCACATGAACTGAAGCTTCACTACACTAAAGCTGCTCGAAGGCAAAATGTAGCAATCCGAGTTTCAAAAAAAAAAGTAGTTTACTTCATGTCAAGCTATATCATTTAAAACAGTGCCCATGAAATTTTCTGCTAATATTCTCTTAGAGGTATTCACATTACCTTAATAAAATGTCTTTCTAATAGACATACATGGGTAACTAAAAGTATTTGTGAAACATTATACTTTGGGAGATTATAACTGGATTTTACTCGGGATTTAATGCACAGGAGAATAGTATTTACATGAGTGGCTTTAACGTGTCCCGAAAAAAAATTACTGATTATGTGTTATGTGTATTCTTCCTTATAATCATACAGTTCTTATGATTCACGCAGCATTTTGCACCATAGTTTTGTAATATAGAATGACTTCTAATATAATTTCACATAGTGTGCTCATGTGAATGATACGAGAAACTGATTATTGTTGCGTTGTGAACATTCTTTATTGTAGCAGCAACAAATCCATAGAATAATTACAAAGTTAATGTTATTTGTATTAATAATATTAAAATGATTCAATTATATATTACAAATGAAAATCTATCGGATTCAGAAAATAGCTCACTCACAATGCTACTTAGAAATGTAGTTAAAATAATAACTTTACTATTTGTATTCAGTTATCACGACTAATAGTGAGGATACTGGCCAACAATGCATACAGTATTACTTCAGTGTTTCCCAAGGAGCAGTGCTTATTGCAGTTTGGAGGATTTGCCACTAGAGGGCCTCATTACACTAGAGAACAACTGGGAATGTGATATTAATTTCTGGAAGACATTAGTCAGTGGGCGTAGTTGTTGTAGTTGTTGTTCTGCTCTCTAAACAGCAGAGGGCACACTTGCTCCATTTAATGTAATCATTTATTCCCCCCCCGCACTCGACTAAACCAAGCCCATCATTCATATCAACAATGGTCGTGGCGGTGGTGTTGCCACAATTTATAACTCCAACCTTACTATGGCTCCCAAATTTGAATATAAATTTAAATCTTTTGAGGTCCTTGTTCTCAATCTTATGCAACCTGACAAAACATCTAGACCTAATATACCCTTAACGATTGTAACGTTATATAGACCCCCAGGCCCCTATTCTGACTTTATGACTGAATTCTCAGAATTTCTTTCCTCACTAGTCATTAAAACTGATAATATTATAGTGTTGGGCGATTTCAACATCCACGTCGATGATGTAAATAATAGCCTGGCATCAGCGTTCCAATCCTTAATTGAACACATTGGCTTTTTCCAACATGTTAATACACCCACACATAAAGGTAGTCATACTATTGACCTTGTTCTAACATATGGTGCACAAATAGAACAACTTGCTATCCTACCTCAATGTCCTTCACTAACTGACCATTCCCTAATAACTCTAAAGACTACAATAGATTCTACAGCCCCTAACTCTATCTGCTACCACACTAGACGAATAACCTCCCAAGCCACAAGCGACTTCATAGATAAAATTCCTTCTCTTCTTGAACCCTTAATGACACAATACACATTAAAAGGCCCTCCTCCCAGCCCTACTCAAGTTGATCAATTAACTGATAATGTTATAGATGCACTTTACACTACATTAAATTCCATTGCGCCACTTAAAAAGAAAATTAGAAAACAAGACAAAATTGCCCCATGGTATACAGCACAGACACGCTCAATGAAGCAAGCTGCACGTAAACTTGAGAGAAAATGGTATGCCACCAAACTTGAAGTGTTCCATCTTGCATGGAAAGACAGCCTAAAAGACTATAAGAAAGCACTTAATAATGCAAAAACAGAATACTACTCCTCACTTATAAATGATAATAAAAACAATCCCAAATTCCTCTTTAACACAATATCACGCTTAACTAAAAGTAGGAATGAAGTGACACACTCAATTCCAATAACATTAGACAGTAATGATTTCATGATTTTTTTTAATGATAAAATTGAATGTATTAGAGGTAAAATAAATAACACCATTCAAACCTCAAATTCAGCTGGTTCCCCTATAATGGAAACAGCAACCCCTAGCCGACCTATAGCATACCTGGACTCGTTTACACCTGCCAGTATATCTGAAATTATCAAGCTGATCTCATCAAGTAAGGCCTCTTCTTGTCTACTGGATCCAATTCCTACTGATCTCCTTAAGGCTACTCTCCCTAGCCTAGCTGAGCCGATACTTAATATTATAAATCACTCTCTTGCAGCAGGACATGTTCCCAAACTTTTCAAGACATCTGTCATTAAGCCTTTAATCAAAAAGCCCAACCTTGACCCTGATGTCCTGGCTAACTACCGACCTATATCCAACCTCCCATTTATATCAAAGATTCTTGAAAAAATAGTGTCTAAGCAAATTCGTACTTTCTTGGACGCAAATAACATTCAGGAAACCTATCAATCTGGCTTTAGAGCATACCATAGCACAGAATCAGCCCTAGTAAAGGTCTACAATGATCTCCTTATCTCATCTGATAATGGATGCATTTCATTATTAATCCTACTGGATCTAAGTGCTGCTTTCGACACTATTGATCACAGCATCCTACTACATAGACTTGAGCATATGATTGGCATCAAAGATTCTGCATTAGCCTGGCTCAGGTCATACCTTACTGGACGTTACCAGTTTGTACATGCACATAATGAAGCATCATGCCACACTGAAGTCAAGTATGGTGTGCCCCAAGGATCAGTACTGGGACCTCTGCTATTCTCCCTTTACATGCTACCTTTGGGATCTGTTATTAGAAAACATGGCATTACCTTCCACTCTTACGCAGATGATACCCAACTATACCTTTCAATGAAGCCTAATGATTGTACGCCAGTAACAAAACTTGTTGCCTGCCTCAGTGACATCAAAAACTGGATGACTAATAATTTCCTTTGCTTAAACTCTGATAAGACTGAAGTCATGTTGATTGGCCCTAAAAACCTGACCAACACTTTACCCCATCATCAGAGCTTACTTAGTGACCTTTCACTCACACCTAACACAAAGGTCAAGAACCTTGGGGTGTATATTGATCAAGACCTCTCTTTAAATAGTCATGTAAAGCATATCTCCAAAACCTCATTCTTTCATTTACGCAACATTGCTAAGGTCAGAAAATTCCTTTCTTTTGAGGATGCAGAAAAACTAATACATGCATTTGTTACCTCCAGACTTGACTATTGCAATGCACTGTTCTCTGGATGTGGTACTAGCTGCATCAAAAACCTTCAACTAATACAAAATGCTGCAGCACGAGCACTCACAAGGACAAAAAAATATGAACATATCACACCTGTCCTTGCTTCCTTACATTGGCTTCCTGTTAAAAGCCGAATTGATTTTAAAATACTTCTCCTAACATATAAAGCCCTTAATGGCCTTGCTCCAGCATATATTAAAGACTTACTTGTTCCCTACCACCCTTCTAGACCCCTAAGGTCACAGAATGCTGGTCTCCTAGTAATTCCTAGAATATCAAAATCAACAATGGGCGGAAGAGCTTTCTGCCATCGTGCGCCTGTCCTGTGGAACAAACTCCCTTCTAACATTCGTCAAGCGGACACTCTCAACACCTTTAAGTCTAGACTCAAAACCTTTCTATTTACTGACCCCTTTAGTTAGGGATGGTGTATGGTAAGCCACATCTCCTCAGGGTTTTATTGGAAAGGACTGCCTCTGCTGTAAGCTCCTGTCCAGGGCTTGGTGGCCACTGACCATTTCCTTTGGTGGTGTTGGCTTGTTATACATCATACCTTAGTTATGCTGCTATAATTTAATGCCGCCACAATCCACCCATCTGTTAAGCCGTACAATTTTCACTCTGTCTTTCTCCCCCTCTCTTTTCCTCTCCACTTACTTCTCTCTCTTCACTTAGCCAACATCTGTATATGGTTTCACATGCAATATAACTCACATTCTCTGAAATCTGATGGAGACTGTTCTAACTCATCTCCTCTCTGATTTTCCATGCCTTTACCACCCTGCCGTGAGTCATCACTGCCTTCCACTGCCTGCGCCTGCACCTCCTGGGTTCTCCTGGGATCTTCTTCCAACGTGATCCGGCGGCACTCCTGAATGGTCCTCAACCCACTCCACTGTCCATGCCACTGCCTCCCTGCTGAGGGTCACCCCTGCCCTCCACTGCCTGATCCTGCATCTCTGGCTTCCTGGGCGGTCTGCCTTCAGCTCACAGATGACCCTGACATGATTGTTACAGCCTCTAGCTGGCCCCTGGCTTGACTGCGCCTAATGACATGGGACTATATCCTGGGATTCTAATGGGACTCCTATATTACTGTACTTTATTTACCAAAATTTTCTTGTAATATGTATCTAATGGAATAATAGTGGACTACTCACCATCTAAGAGACTGAAAACCTGCCCTAGGCAGTTGGGTTAGCCCCTTGAGCCGTCGGAACTGCCCAAGGTTTCTTCCTCTACCATAACAAGTAAAAAGAAAAAACGCTGCGAGGGAGTTTTTCCTTGCCCCTGTTGCTCATTGGGCCTCTTGTGTTAAGCGCTTTGTGACATGCCTTTTGTAAAAATGCGCTATATAAATAAAATTGAATTTAATTGAATTGATATACCAACCCATTTTAGAGTTCCTTTTTGTGAATTTACCTCCACTATACGTAAAAAGTGTGATGAACAAATTTGGGGTCCTTGTTGTTCTCTGGGTGTATAATCCCACCAGTTAGAATACTAATGATCTGACTACGTCTGCTTTTTTGTCCACAGTAGCCAAAGACGAATGGTTCTTTGAATAGATAGTGACATTTGCATAACAAGTGTTGATTTGCAGCCTGCAAGCATCGCATCGGCATTTAAAGTGGCGAGAGAGAAAAGAAGTAACTTGATCTTAGATTTGGGAGTGAAGTGTTCAGATTTAAAAGCAAAGAGTGTTTGTTAGCTCTTCAGTTTGTTTGTCTGCCTTCTTGAAGACAAGACTTTGTGTTAGTTAATGATGGGTCTTTGAAGGCTGGCATGTCTACATTAAATTTATTCCACTTCAATCATCCAATTATAGAGCTGAATTAAATTTTGGCCCATGAATGCTCTCATCCCTCCCGTCATTTGTAGCTATTGCCATGACAACAAGTGAATCCAAATGAATGGGGTTTGGATAGAGAAAATGTTTCCCTTCAGCTTCAGCACCGTTTATTTTTCCACAGGTTTGATAAAGCCCAAAATGTTAGCAGTCCTTCTAATCCTTGTATCCTTTTCTCTCACTCAGTGTCACACATACTCTCACATACTCACTCTTTTATGCACACGCACATACACACACGTGCGAGCGCGCACACACACACACACACACATCTCCCAGCATTTCTCTTTTCTCTTTCAATTGGGTTAATTCACAGTTTGTTCTGTCTCACTTTTTTCCTTCTGTTTCCGCCTCCCTCCCTCCCACCGTACTCGCAGTGTAAATTCTACTTTGTTCTAACGGGGGACTTGAGAGGTTCCCCACTGCGTTAAAGCATACTGCTCCCCGAGCCACCTCTGATTAAGCCAGAAGGACTTCATTGGCGTCACCATGGGGTGGTAATCACAGCTTTTGTTCGCACCGCAGTTAGTGCTACAGCAATGAGTGCGACTTCCAGCCAAGAACGCAGCACAACAACACAATGCCTCTCTAGACTGCTCTATACATCAGAGAGAAGTTTTGTTCGTACTCTCTCTCAAACAGTATTGCAGGGCAGGAGCAGATCTGAGCCACAAATACACAATGTCCGGGCCAAAATGAGTAAAGAGACAACATTTTGATGTGGCTCAGAGTCTGGAATCAACAGATTTATTTTACAGCATCTTCCATCTCTCTATGCATAATTCTGTGTCACTTTATCTCTGAACAAATATAAATAGGCCTAGTGATTTATCTGATCTATGGCACAAAAAAAAGAATGATAGAAATATGACCAACTGAAACTAAAATGTTGTTTTAAAATGATGTTTGCTTCTATTTGCTCTCTCTATGGGCCCGATTGAGGAGGATCTTTTGATGCATTGATGAGAGAACAACCCCCCTCTGTGATGAGCCTGTGCTGAGCTTGCAGCCTAGTTTGACTAAATTGATTTAAACGGGCAAATAGTTACTGATTCCTGTGCTACTGACTCACATTGAGCACATCCGAGTTTTTGCCTGTTTCCAGTTTTTTTGCTTTTCCTCTGTCTTTGGCACAGCACTCATGGGTGAAAGTGCTGATAAGAGAAGAAAGAAAAGCCATGACCAGGAGCTGTTTGTGGTGCTGAAATATAGATGCTCAGTCATGGTTCTGGTTTAACTTGCAGTAACTTTATACAGTAGCCCACCTTTGTCTTAATGCAGACCCCTGAGTGTCTGGAAACTTTACCAACAATTGATTTATTGAGAAGAACGGTTTTCTCATTTTAATTACACGGGATATAATTGAAGGATCAGGTTTTGGGACCATTGTTACCATTTTTTTTTTAATGCATTTTATTTTATTTTATTTTTTTGCTGAGACGGGTGCATTGACCCATTTCATTTGGCTTGTGGTACCTGCTTGCTGTACCCAGGATTCAATAAGGCATTTCTTCCATTTACACTGTAGTCTAGATAAGGTTGTTCAGTGTGTGCTGTTCCTAGAGGAGACAGGACAGATACATCATTGAACTTGTTAGGAGGGTTCCTTCATCACAGTTTTGCAAACTATACCCACGGCAGGTTCAGCAGTAGATGCTGGTGTCCCAGAACGACTCATCTCTGCCTTTGTCCAGTCTTCTTGTTTGGGAGACCAGTTAGAGTCCCTTCTTTCATGCCATAACCATTGGCTGCTCCACATCTGCCCTTGTTGGATCCTTGGTGCCTTGCTGTAAGACCTGTATACTGTTTCTCAGGTCTCTCATTAGTCACTATGGAGGATTACAACAAACCCCTAACATTAAACTTTTACATTAAACAATAAACCAGATACACTCCAGTCCAGTCTCTGTTTCAAGAATATGAGCCTTTATCTTTTAAAGGCTTCCTTTATGGGATCTTCCCAAAGAAAGATGAGTTCTACAAAGTATACCATGTGCTGTGCAGTGGACCAAAAGACCAGGTCTGGCCTCAGGCTTAATTCACAGAGTGACGGTAAAAGTGTTTGGAAATATTGTTAGGGATTGTCATCAAACATCTGCACTTATGTCATTGCCTGTATTGAATGAATGAGACTCCCCCTGGAGTAGTTATTCTGGCTGTAATTTAGCACTAAAGAAGAAATTACTATAATTGTCTCTTTCAGGAATAGAATCCCTGGTGGCTGTCCGTGGTGCTGATTGAATGTTAGTCACTGGTACATATTTTATCCAGAGGTACAGTGTGTAGGACTCTGGTAGATGTTTTGTAGGTGAATAGGATATAATTTAGAAGAAACAGAGTATGCTATACATAATTATGTTTCATTGATATGTAATCATCTTAACTATAAGTCATCGGTTTTGCATCTGTAAGAAGAGGAGTAGGAGAAAAGGAATTTATTTCTGTAAACTATGCTCTCATGCTTCTAAAGAAGCCTATAAAGGACAACTCATAACACTGGTCATTTTAGCCACCACCTCCCGTGAATATATATAGTCACTTCAGTCCTAGTCTCATTTTACCTGAGATGGGAAGTACAATGTGGAGAGATGTTCCTGTTTCTTGCTGTGGTTCAGCAGTAGAGTGTTTAGAGGCATTAGCAATATGTGAACTTGGTCAAGGATTTTCAATATCATTTTCATTAATCAAACAGGAAGTATTTTGCCCGATAAGCAGTAGAATTCTTTGTGAGTGGTGGGACGTTCATTTCTGTTGTATAAACATTATTTAGCAATGACATAGATTTTGAATTACTCAAATCAATTACATATGTTTGGCATGGCATGGTATGCTAGAGAGAGAGAGAGAGAGAGAGAGAGAGACAGAGAGAAAGAGAGAAGGAGAGAGAGAGAGATTGTATGTCAGTGTCTGCATCCTCTGCATTATCCACGTCTGCTCCAGGGGTGGCTCTAGCAGTGTCCGATTCCTGCTGCATCAGCACCAATTTTATGAATGACCATTAAATACACACCCACACACATACATACGCATGCAACACACAAAGAGATCACAAAACATGCATATGCAAATGCACTGATGTAAACTATTGCACACACATAACATAATGTTATGCCCACCCTCCCATATACAGACATTTAAACATTTTACATGATCATAAATACAATTCTTTAGACACACGTTTCAGCCTCAGACATTTAGATTCAATTTTGGAGTGAATGAGGAGACACAGTGGCAATGACTTGCAGTTACATACGTGCACACACACACACACACACACACAAATGTACTGCACTGCGCTGCAGCATGAGTCCACACAGGGGCACATTATGCCCTGCGGTGCAAGTAGTTATTCCACTATTCCCAGAAAGAATGAACACACACACACATACACACGTTGGGGTAATGCAGTATCTGTAGCCTGCAGTGTGAGTTATTCATGAAACATTCAGGCTGTTCCAGCAGCTCTTTAATGATCTGATGAGAGGACAGTAGAACCTTTTACACCCGATCAATGTAGCTGCACACACACTATCTTCCTCGCACACACACACACACACACACACACAAGCCCATTTCTGGACAAGGAGCACAATGTAGGAAAATACAGTATTTGTTTTTCTCAGAGGATACACTTTTGCATGCACACACTTTCCACCTCTGATTGTCTACTGACAAACTTATTAGGCTAAGAGAATAGAAAGCTTTTGAGGATTGATGCTACTATTTCTTCATTTTCAACAATGTATTAAAGTAAATTATTATGTAAGTTATTTCTGATGTCAGCTCATTATGATCTTGCAGGAAACTGAACTCTACTGAACTAAAATTCTGTAAGTGAGTACACTGGTCAGGTCAGGTCTAGATCCTTTAAATGCAAGTACTTTTTCTCTCTCTTTCCTTCTCTTTCACACACACACACACAAACACACACACACACACACACACATTTATACAATGTTCTGATGGATGCTACAGTGGGTGGGTGATCCTTCCTTGTGCATCACCTTTAGAGATCCCAGGCTCTGTCTCTGCAGTTGCCAGGCAATCCTGCAGCGTTCTCTCTCTCCACACCTGGACCCCTGTGGTGACCAAATGCTTCAGTCCTCTGATCAGAACCAACAGGTTTGGCTGAATTAAGCCTTTAAGAAGCTGTGCTATGTGTATGTGCGTGTGTGTGTGTGTGTGTGTGTGTGTGTGTGTGGGGGGGGGGGGGGGGGGAGACATAATTGCAACCTGGCTAATGGGCTATATGCCTCATCCACTTTCATCACTGTCAGAACAGAACAGGAAAGAAAAGGCCAGATCTCACCCACTGATGGGATTGAAATAGTTGGTCGTCTAATTTATTCAGTTGGATTGCTTCATCGTTTAGTTTAGTAGATTGTTTTGTTTCTGTTCGTTAGTTTCTTTTGTTCAGAAATCATAGAAGAATAGTTTTGATGATATGTCCTTATTCTTTATGTAAAATAAAAGGTGTAAAATTATCTGTAGCCGTTTTATGCCTCCAGGCATATGCTTTTAATCCACCATTGCTTATCAATACCAATAGGCAGAATGGATTTTCCGGTTGTCCAAACTCTTTTTTTTGTCAGTGGGTGACAAGACCTTTTTTGCAACACCAGGTCACTGCTCAAACAGCCATAAACAATGACTATCTGATCAATTATATTTCTGCTGTACAGTGTAAGTCAATAGACCGCAGTGGAAAATAACTGTCCTCTTATGGTTGATGAGTATTGGAGTCAGTGTTTCACATTTGGCCCATGAGAGTGATAAAAGTCACCTCACCTCTTAGTGCTGCTGGCAGATGGTTTTGCTTTCCTCCATGCTCTTTTAATTACAGATGCAAATTAATTTAATTATCATTTACATGTTAGCTCATTACATTTTGTGAATGACTCTTTAATGCAATACTCTTTTGACAAGTCAGACTATTACATCAAAATGTATATTGTAGCTACAACCAATAGACCAGGCTGTATTTGAGGGAATTGTCTTTCAAAATGCTTCTGCACGCACCAGGATAGCACTGTGGCCAATCAGAGCAAAATCAGTAAAATAGAAAAAGACATCCTATTTTGAAATTAGGAACCTGAGTGCCTATAGTGCATGGCTTGATGTACCCCTTGAGCTATTTGCTACAGCAAGGGTATGGTTTGATTTATTGACTAATTCATAATGATGCAAATAATAAATGGCAGAACTCTTTTATGAAGGAATAATATGTTGTTTGTACTGTAAACTGGAAAAAAACAGCAGTTGTGAAAAAGAGCAATACTTGCATAATAAGGAATAATACTTGCCTTGTCAAAATATTAAGGGTAAGCAGTGCTCTTTAGTCACTGCAAACAGTGAGACCTAAGCATGGCTGTTTTCTGTAACTAAATAACTAAACATTTTGATACAGTAGGCATCAATTTGTGCCAGCCCACATTTGCAGTAACAAAACTGTATGTCCCACAACTCTTCATCCCTTGTCAGGACAACTTGTTTGTGTATTGTATATTACATCAAGGGCAAGATGCTTGTTACTAGTGGATATAATATTTATTCAGACAAAACAAAGCACAAGGGTATCCATTGTAAAACAAAAAAAGGTAAAGATGCAGGAATATGTGTGCTTAGATATTAATCAGCAGACATTGCTAAGATACCATACATGCTAACATGCTAATGTTTTTTTTAGGGAAAGGAAAGACAAGCACAGAGCTCTGAGATAATATATTATCATAATGGTGTCATCAACAGTACAGCAATTATATATTAGTTTAATGGTACGCCCAACATTAGACAAACAATAAAGGCTACAACAGTCAAACTTCTAATGTACCGGTAGTTTAATATCTTCTGCCTCCTGGCTCCATGTAAAGCCAATATTGTTGGTACACAGGTCCACAAGCATAAGTGGAACTTATTGGGAGTGACAGCTGTGTTTGCATGAATAATTCAGAAGCTATGAAAGTTCACAAGGTTCCTCAGTGACTCTGGGGACTCTAGAGCAGTTCATTTTAGGACCTCAAACTTCTTCTTCATGGTCTCATCTTCTTCCACAGTACTTGTCTACAGATCTGGAACCTTTCAGATTCTTACATTCACACAGAGGAACCTAAAAAAAAGTAGATTAGGTCATGGATTCTACACTTCTGAAATGTTTGTCCTGTCTGGCCATTTTTTACATTCTCAGTATTCCTACAAATAGTCCTTAAATACCATCCAATCGAATGCAGATGCCTTCTGAGGGGCATGCATTGGTTTTGCCCTATTGGTGTGGGATTGGGCAGGTCTATCAGTTGTGGTCAGACCAGACCAATATAAAGAGGTTAAGTTCAAAACACAATCCTGAGTCTAGCTTTTAGAAGAGTGCACTCATGAATATCAACTGAGGTGATACAACATTTAAAACGAAATATTTATATAGTCTTGGTCTCTGTCTTAACCAGGGGCCAATTGCACAAAACTAGGATAAGGGATTAAGCCAGGATATCTTGGTAATACTGATGATTGGCTAATTCAGCAGGATAACCAAGATATCCAGGCTTAATCCCTTATCCTAGTTTTGTGCAATAGGCCCCTGGTCTCAGACTCAGTCTCGGTTGTATTTAAACACAAATGGCCTCAGTCTTGACTTCAAAGACTGTCTTGACTCTTGGCATAAAAATTGACTATTGCTCTGAACATGTTGCTTTGTTGATCATGTCACTGGAGTAGACAATAGGCTGATGGTTTAGGGAAATGGGCTTCCCATTTCACCCAGCTTTATAGTTATTAATTAGAAGTGACTAGGGTCTGACAGAGAAAGGTTCTCCTCCCAGTAGTGTTATCTTAAACTCAAAACAGTGTAGGAATTAGTTTTCAGTAATAGTCATTTAATACAAAAAAAACTTACTCAATCAGATAAGTGCCAGCATAAGACATACAATCCAACAGTGAAATTGAAATCCCATGCATGACAATCAGAAGATAAAACCCCTGCAAGATCATTACCTGTTGCTGAGAAGTCTCGAGAAGTCTGAGAGCTAGACTGAAAAATCCCCACTATTTATATCCCCTGCTGAGAGGCGTTTTACATTCCTGTATCTTTATTAGCCAATCATATTTCAGTATCATTTTCCAGTCTGATCATATTGGTGGCGTGATTTCCTGACTTTTATATATATAAAAAATATATATCACGCGCCATGGGCCAATATTTCACATCATATGATGTCTTACTTTTACATCTAGCACGTGCTTTTTCCACAGCAGGCCTTGGCCTGATGTGACTTGCCTAAGGTCACCACTTATTTCACTTCGCTTTTTAAACAACATCAGAATATACATATTCATATATGGATCTTTTACATTTACATTTACATTTATGCATTTAGCAGACGCTTTTATCTAAAGCGACTTACAAAACGAGGATAACAATCAAGCTACATAGCAGAAACCTTAAGGAGCATAGTGCTAGGGGATAGTGCTTCAGTTACTTTTAGTGCTAGGATAGAAGATGTTCTCTGAATAGCTGGGTCTTTAAGAGCTTTTTGAAGGCCTCCAGAGATGGCCCTGTTCTGATTGTTTTTGGTAGGTCATTCCACCAGTGTGGGACGACACATGAGAAGAGTCTGGATTGCCTTGGGCGAGGTGCGGGGACTGCCAGTCGACAGTCATTGGAGGACCGGAGTTGTCGGGGGGTAGCCTGAGCTTTTATGAGAGCGCTTAGATAAAAAGGGGCAGATCCTCTAAGCACTTTGTAAGTCAGCATCAGTGATTTGAATTTGATGCGAGCCGCCAGAGGCAACCAGTGGAGCTCGATTAGCAGAGGGGTGACATGCGTCCTCTTCGGCTGATTGAAGATGAGACGCGCCGCAGCATTTTGGATGATCTGAAGTGGCTTGACGGCACAGGCAGGAAGTCCTGCCAGAAGGGCATTGCAGTAGTCAAGGCGTGAGAGGACCATAGTTTGAACCAGCAATTGGGAGGCTTGTTGAGTTAGGTATGGTCTGATCTTTTTGATATTGAATAGTGCGAAGCGGCAGGCCCGGGCAACAGAAGCAACATGGTCATTGAAGGTTAGCTGGTCGTCAATCATAACACCTAGGTTCCTGGCTACCCGTGAGGGAGCAAGAGACAAGGAGCCAGAGTTGATGCAAATGTTGTGGTGAATAGTTGGTTTAGCTGGGAGGACCAGCAGCTCGGTTTTTGAGAGATTCAGCTGGAGATGATGGTCTTGCATCCATGCAGAGATGTCAGAGAGGCAATCCGAGATTCGCATTTGGATGGTTGGGTCATCGGGTGAGAATGACAGATAGAGCTGGGTATCATCGGCATAGCAGTGGTAAGAGAAGCCGTGCTGGCGGATGATTTGGCCCAAAGAAGTGGTATAGATGGAGAAAAGAAGGGGGCCCAACACAGATCCTTGGGGTACTCCAGTAGCAAGGTGGTAAGGCGCAGAGGTGTGTCCTAGCCAGGACACTTTGAACAGTCGCCCAGTGAGGTAGGATTCGAACCAGCAGTATGCATCACCCTTGATGCCAATGTTTGACAGTATAGACAATAGAGTACTGTGGTTTACCGTATCAAACGCAGCTGACAGGTCAAGCAGGATGAGTACAGACTACCTTGATTCTGCTCCAGCTTCTTTTAAGGCTTCAACCACAGATAGTAGAGCTGTTTCAGTGGAGTGGCCGCTCTTAAAGCCAGATTGGTTGTGGTCGAGTAGATTCTGTTGGCTCAAGAATTCAGTAACCTGTTTGCAGTGGCGGTTCTGCGCTGAATTGCGCCCCGGGCGAGACTACCTCCCGGCGCCCCCCCCTCCCCCCCACAAAAAAATGGTTTGTATATTATGCTTTTGTTGTGTTTTCAAAAGTATAGCAAGAAGGGGCCGTTCGTTAGTTGAACTGGTCCACTGGATAGCCTAAGCCATCTGGTAGAAACTTAGCCTATGAGCCAGGGAAATTTAAATGACCCTCCCTTGGCAAATGTAATATTCTGAGCAACCCTCCCAACTTAATTTCACAAGTCCTCAAATTTACCTTTTAGCCTCCGTTTCAAGAAACGTTGACAATTTCACGATATTTCGTCGGCAACTTCTGCATTCTGATTTTACACACATTGCGGGGGCTAGCATGGGTACCGTGAATTACACGTTACACCACTACCAAAATCATACAGAGAGAACCTTGTTGCATAGCCTGCCTTTATCCTTTGCCCGTTACTTCTCGTCTTCTTTTCTTTTTTACCTAAATTGGGTAGGCTACCTGCCTACACCTAATCGACAATCAACAGATTTCCCATCTGCAGTCAGTTACGACCGTAAGTCAAGACTAAACCAATTCACCTCCACATCATAATCGTTTTTATTAGGCCTACCTCTTTTTATTAGCAATTTAAATAAAATGTGCTACTTATTGGTCTGTGTTTATAATTTTTTCTCTTTTTTTCTAAGTAATATGTTGAATTAAATGTGTTATTTGTAATAAAGTCAGGTTTCACTGACATAGTTTTGCCCACTTCTTCATTTGGGAGAGGTGAACCTACTCTGCGCCCACATCCCCTACCCTCATCCCCTTTCGCTTACTCAGCTTCTGTGCGTCTCCTTCAGCAGCAGGCAGGGGCGGCACAGGTAGCGCATCATAGACAATAGAAAATCGCTTCGCGGCACAGATTTTTTTCCCCCTCTTGTGCCGCCCCCACGTAATGCCGCCCTGGGCGGCTGCCCCGTTCGCCCATGCCTAGAACCGCCACTGCCTGTTTGAATACCGCCCTTTCAATAGTTTTAGCAAGGACCGGAAGGAGAGAGACCGGCCTGTAGTTTCCCACTTGGTCGGGAGCAAGAGAGGGTTTTTTAAGTAGAGGTGTTACCTGAGCATGCTTGAATGCAGAAGGGAAGATTCCTGTTGATAGTGAAGCGTTGATCACATGTGTGATAGCTGGTGTGATAATTGGAGCTATGGATTGCAGGAGGTTGGTTGGAATCGGGTCCAGAGGGCACGTTGTAGGACGGCTGCAAGTGAGAAGTTTGGACACATCCATTCCTTTTACAACACTTTATACTGATCTTATAATTACATTTACATTGGTGTACATGCTTAACTGCAAGTTAATCACAGTCCAAAGAGAGAGAGAGAGAGACTTCTCAAATTGATAACATGTATTATAGTAAGTATAGTAAGTATGCTTACTATTAAGTATGTTCATATAATGAACAATCATAATGAACATATATATATATATATAATGCCTAATACGTTAGTGTATAAAACCCCAGATGGTATTTATGTTTATATTAAAATATCTCCCACAGGTCCCATATGGCTCAGTTGCTGTTAACAATTGAAAAGGGGGACATTAGTCTCTGCTGGAGTGGAATGTTGAGTTCACAGCATTATCTTTAATACAAATGTGTTGTAGTTGTAGATTAACCTTTCTGTATTGATAGATGTATGCAATACAATTGTGCACATATGTGGTGGTGCGAAAGGTGCTCTATGAGATGTTGCTGGATTTTAGCGCTGGATTTTATCTCAAATCATTGGCATTTCCTCTTGATCGGCTAGCTTTCTGCCTCCCGAATACAAAGAATCATTGTAATCTATTGTAATTTGATTGTTTTTGTTGATGTGATTCCACAACTAGTTAATTTACTCATGAGCTAATACAACAGCTTTGATTGCTGTAATTGTACTTGAATACTTTGTTCACCCTCCACCAAGCTTCCCATAAGCCGTTTCATTGTCATAGCATTACACAACATTAGTGTTGCTAGCTGGCAGAGTGTATATCTCTAATAAATTAGAACTTTATGAATATAACACTTTAAACAGATCTACGTGTAGACAGATCATTTATAGTGGGCCACCACACTGACATGAAAACGATTACATTGTCACATTTAGGGCCTGACCCATGTCTCTGACCATCTGGTGCTTCTCAGGATTAGGTGCTGACAGAGATGATGTTGATGATGCCTGATTCTCAGTTATCACTGTGACAATGTCAAGGCGCTTCACATGCAAAGAAGTCCCTATATTGAAGGTGAGTATACTTGAGGTACCCTTTTAAAGTGGCCAGTCATTTATCAAAATCATCAAGTACCTGTCGCATTACTGTGAATATCCCGGCTGCACTTTAAATGTATTAATTTCTCAAATAAAGATGTATTGACATTCAAAGACTTCCAAGGATGTACTGTTATATACATATTAATGCAAAACATGTGTGAAATTATGTTTGGCAGCTTGGAATGAGCCAGTGCATAAGCTTCCATGTCATTACAACAGTATATCAGATAAAGGAACCCAATAGGTAACAATTACCCACATGGCTAAGAGGACACATGGTAATGATGATGCAGATACACATGGATATGACTATGAAAAAGGACCTCTTTGCAATGGTTAGGCAGTCTGCCATTGAATTTGTCATTTAATTCAGGTCCTTTCAGGCGCGTAGGAAGCAGTTTGACATTGAGGGGGACCGAATCTGCACGAGTTCGTTGGCACTATGGAGCGGAAAATTCACGGCAGAACTTTGCTCACGCATATACATCTCTTGTTGCAGGGTATACACATGCATCTTAATTTTCTCTCATTAAAAATATTGTTCTGCGATTCTTATAGCACACATTTTGGCTAGACCTAATGTGAGTTAAAGTTAGCCTACAGGCTAATAGTCCAAATTCACTGAAATGCAAGATTAAAAGCACCATTGACGAGTGGGCCTACACTCAACAAGGGCGCGTCTTCTAAACAACGGCCCAATGGAACGAATGAGAAGCCTAATTTTGTTTAATTTTTTTGCCATTAGGTGGCAGACAGGTCATACGTATCCCTGGATTACAAAAAGTCAACCATAGTATACACGAAAAAGGCCACTGCAGGGCTGATGACGGCACATAGGGTAATAATTGAACGTTACCCTACTATTTAAACAAAACCTGTTAAGCCAACCAGTTGCAATAATAAAAAATAAACCAGCGCTTACCTATTCTGCTGTGAACTCCTCATCATGTTGGTAGGCTACTAATTTAGCAGCCTGAATTAGAGGCTTGCACTCCCACGGGACCCAACGCAAATGCGGGAATAAATTTGAAAGCTCATCGCGGGCGCGGGCAGGAGCGGGACTGCACTATGCGGGAGGATGATAAACTGCAGTCCCGCAAACACAATATGTGTGTGAAATAAAATATACAAATGATTAATGTAGTACCTAGCATACATCATTTGTGCTGAATATTTTATTTACTGTTACTAAAACCATTAAAACTTGCAGATGTAGCCTACCCAGATAGCAAACGATATTGGTTGTTGGTTGGAAAGGTAGGTATCCATCAGACGACCGAAATTCAATGTTGAATCAACGTGATGGACGGTTGTAGTGGCACACCCGCGGGAGTACAGAGCTCTGCGATAAACTTCAAAAAGTTCAGCCAATTAAGAGGCCTTTCAGTGAGATAGAAATTAAGCCAACGTCCCTCTTGCAGGACCTCTTGCGGTGCAGGCGGGAGTGAAAATTACAATTCTTTGCGGGTGCGGGCGGGAGCGGGATAGCACAATGCGGGTGCGGGCGGGAGCGGGACTGATAATTCTGTCCCGCACAGACCTCTAGCCTGAATATTCAGTTAGTTCCAATGCCCTATTCAAAGTGTATGTGACACCCCATCTTAAAAGGTGCACATTCCTGCGTTATATTTGATGTTTTTGATCGTCTTTTTGGATTATGATTGTGAGTATGTGGACAAGATCCAACAAGGTAGGCTAATCTGTTTTCTAATCATGGCTGTATCTGGAATGAGATTGACAGCGACTGAACATTAAATCAGATCTTTCAGTAGACTGGTTTAAGAAACCAAATCAAAATTATGCCGTCTCAACATTGTTGATAACTGCCACTGACCTCACTCCTCGCTGGGCTGCTGCTGACAAAGCTGGTTTTGAATGCAGCACATAGCCTAAGTAATGAAGTCCCTATGACTTAACATTCTGTAAAACCGTTATACATTCTGTAAAACCGACTTATAACTAACATCGTCATTCACTGTGTGCATTGTTTTATCAGAGCATTGTTTCACCATAAAAGCAATTTTCTCTCCGGCCACACAATTAACGTAGCTTCACACTTGTTTCCTTGCCTGCATACTGTAACGTTGATGCTATCTGTAAGCTCTAAGAAATGGCAGCAAATTAAGGTTTCCGATGGTCCAAAGCTACTGATAGGTTTTTTTTTTTTTTTAAATGACGGGAACCATGCACTTAAATTATTGACAAAAAAGGAGCGAATATCTCACTTTTTTTTTTACCGGTGGACGTCTATGATGGCTGGTAACATTTGTTGATCTCGCAAGGAGCAGACGTTGCATGGGTGGTGGGGGAGGGGGGTTGTTATGTGAAGTTTGCATGGAAAGAGGTGGAGGGGGCGTAGGCTTATTCTCTTGGTAGCGACGTGAAGTTTGCGAGGAAAGTTGAAAAAATGTAAGCTGCTTTTTGGGTAGGTTTTTTTTTTTTGGTGGGGTAGGGGGTCAACTTTGGGGGGGTCCCGACCCCCGTGACCCCCGTATTTCCTACGCGCCTGGGACCTTTGTGGGAGGCCCTGTAAAGCTGTAAGATACGTCAGGACTGATGTCTCTCACGCTGGGTGTTATGAGCTGCGTGATGTATTTGGGACAATATCATTGTTCCAATTTGACCTTCCAACAACAACAACCAAAACAAAATAAAATGAGGTGGGAAGGGAAAAAAAAACCCAGAAACTAAAACTTGCCACAGGCATGTTTTTTTGTCTCCATGCAGTCCAGATGGTCTTGTGTTGCAATGTGTTTGTGGGGACCTGCTTTTTGGTGCCCATATGTTCTCTGCAGCAATGGCTCTTAATCTCAGTTTGCACACAAAACAAACGCAAGACCAGGGGCATGTGTCTCTTCTCTCGTCTGTCTCTCTGCATGGTGCCTCTGCATCTCACTGCCAAGGCCACTGTGTCATTGACTCTGACATGCCCTTACCAGGTTAAATAGTGTCCGTTGCCAGGCCCTTTTGGTGCGTGGGCATGAGCCATGCTGGGCATCTCACCACCCGATGGCATTGTTCTAGTTTGTCTGCCCTGTGCGCCTGTATGTTGCATGACTCTCTGGCCTGCCTGGGCTGTCACAAGCACTGAAGATATTTAGGGCAAGCCCCTCAGATAGTAAAAAGTAATTGGGCCCCCAACATCACTGCTGTGGAGATGAGTGAAATGCAGCCACGTGGCGACAAAGCTGGGCCATTCATTCATCAGTGCAAATTATCGTATCTCGTTAGGTCTGTCATTATAGCAGGGGACCAATTAATGAGAACACAGCACCAAGACATTCCCTCTGCGTTTCTCCTAGTGGTTTTCCCTTTGTTCTCTCTTTTTCTCAATTCAGCTTGTTCACCTCCTCTAGTATCCTGGTCTTCTCTGCTTCCCTCTCTCTCCAGACCCACTTGTTCTATTTCTCTCTTCCACTTCTCCATTTCTGTCAATTTATCCCTCTCTGTTGATGATATGCTGCTACTGCTGCTATGGAAACGTACAGTTTACAGACTAGGGTGGGGGTTGTCTTCTTCCTCCTCCCTTTTCTTTGGCAGGCTATATTCTAGGCTACAATATTTTTTGTCACAGAAGTTGAGTGTTTATAGCATTATTTGGTTTTGTAATATAAGTGAACATGAGTGTGGATTAATTATCACACTAGTGGAAAATATCAAATATCAATGACACTAGTCTACAAAACTCAATTTCTAATGATCTAATGATGTTCAGCCCTTCTTCCAAATGAATGCAAAGAGGTTACTTCATCTTAATTCTTTGTGACTGTGACTGGTCATTGTGATTTTCTATTTTAACTGCCTGCAACTTCGTGGAATATTTTAAAGGAAAATGCTGACATGTACAGACACAGATAAAATCTAAACAGACTTGAGGCAGCTGGTTATGAAGAGGCTAGTGTGCTCGTTACGAGTGCTGAGTCCGGCCGCTCAGCCTTCCAACCTGATTTGACCTGAAATACAGCTACTTTCCTAGACTGTCAGCGAGCCGACTGAAAAAGGGGCGTGGATTGCATCTCTGTACCATCTTTTCTCTCTGTCCTGTCTGCAAGCTTTTGACTTTATGAGGCTTTGTGTCTGGAAAAAGCCCACCTTGTAATGACCGTTATTTTTGGCAGAGATATCAATCTACGAAGGACTTAAAAAAAGACGCGGTCCACGTCAGATAGGGTGCTATCCCGCATCGAAAGCGGACTAGGCAGGCGCTCGCACTGCTGGATGTTTGTGGTGGCTATTAACAACGAATTATGAGGAGAGCTGATTGTCCCGTTGACTGTGTCCATTAACCCACCGTGATATGAAACTGGGACCGTGATTGAGAAACTACATTTGTGCTCAGTCGCTAATGCGAGGAAAGATGGGAAACCAACTACTTGGAATTGTCCTGACGTTGGGGTTTGTTCTAGAGGTGAGCCGTTTGTTGTTCGCTGCACTCTGCACCCAGTGAGGCTGTCCTGTATAAAACACAATAGGATGCCAGACAAAACAGTTTTAGTCTGAAGATGTACTGTAGTTATAAAGATAATACTCACTTGGGTATGTCTATAGACCTCTATCATTAATGATTAGCGAAGACAACGTACAGTATAGTATGTTATGCAATTATCCTTTGTCCTCTTAGTATTCATCAAAGTGTCACTCAAGGCATTTTACACTAAATGGTGTAACCTCACTAGATGTCTTTTTGCGATGGGCAAGGCTAATAAACTGTTCAGTCTAGGCTGAAGAGTAGAATAATCATAACAACAACAAAAAACTTGACGGTTTAGTAGCCCACATTCTGGGAACTCTTTGTCTGCTAGAACAGCGTGCGTTACCTTCATATTGCAGAAATTCTAGTCTGCTGAATCAAATTAAAATTACTAGACTGTTCAATTATCATGTGATCAGTGTTTTTTCTTTAATGTGCAGTGCATGGACTAAAATTGATATTTTGGCTGTTCTACCTAAATTCGAAGCTGACCTCTTGGCTGTTTATTCTAATTGTGCTATCCAACAAGAGCAATATACATCACCATCTGGCCAGTCCCATAACCAAAACAGCCTATTTGTAGACCTAATGGTAAAGATTTTTTTCCCATATGGCTGCAGGGGCACTAATGTAGGCTAGAACTGATAATGCAATGCAATGCAGTCCACCGGGTGTGCAATTTCTGCGCTGTCTTTTTACGATACTAAAGCTTCTGAAATTGTTTTCCCATCTCTTTCATAGTGACTGTGGTGCGCCTGTCGTGCCACGTTCTTAAAGCAGGAGATTGGACAGCGTTTCGTGTGTGTTTCAGTCCTGGACTCTCTTGTTTCCTCTGATTTATCTGACTGGCAGCATGCTGGAGAGTTCACAGGCCTCTTCTTCCTGCAGCTCTTCCACACCCATTGAATAATGCAAAGGCATTGTCTGCTTGTAGACTTACAGGCCTGTGAGTTATGCAGTGCCATAGAAACTTACTCAGTGACTGTCTGGTGACGGAAGCAAACTTGATTCACTCTCAAGATAATATAGAATAAGGTTTAATGTTGGCCTGCTTGCAATTACACTAATTAAATAGTTGTTGCTATTGCTTAATTTAGCTCTGACTCCTTTAGTGAACCTCTTTACTTGTTCTTTCTCTCTCTTTCTTCTCTCTTAGTTCTTTTTCCCTATGCTTAAGAGTACTTAAAGACAAGGGCTTATTTCATCCAACCAAGGAAATATAACTCTTTATTTTCATTTCTAAATAGTCAGTGTGTGTGTGTGTGTGTTTGTAAATGTTCAACAACAAGAGTGCAGTGAGGAAATGAAGTGACTTTTAGGTGTTAAATAAAACATTGGACGCCATAAATAAATAAATAAGCAAGCCCACCCACAGAGCTCTCCTCTCCCTCTGAGGCCAAGACCTGAGCTTTGAGCTCTAGGCTTTAGTCTACTATGTCGTGACATTTACCCATCCAAAGACACCTCATAGAAGAATCTCTGTAGCTTGTACTCTCTGTAGGACAGAGATCGCTGATTAACCCTTGAACAGGTAGGAATAGAAATTGTTTCAAGAATTCATTGGATGTCACCGGTTATCTAATTTAGTAAGATTTTCATTGTTTTTGTAAATATTTTGTATCATTTTAAAATATTTATAATGTGAGCTCATTTGCTTGTGTAAATGCATGGACAGGTGGTCTTGATGTCTGTTCAAACGTTATGCAAAATGTAACACCGAATACAGTACATATTTGCCAAAATATTTATGCATAGGAATTGGATATCCATTTTAGGAAGTTAGGAAGGATACTTTGTTATCAGCATTTTTATGGATGGTGGCCAACTGACCAGAATATCCAAACCATAATTTGGAATTTGAACAAAGTTATTATACCAATAATTAATAACAAGATTATTATTCTAAACTATTAAGAGACCAGACGGTAGATAAATTATAAATTGATTTAGTAAAACAATAGACTGTGTATCTCCTGGTGCACATTGGCTGTTTAAGGGAAAAGACATGCAATCCTTGTAGGAGGCTGCTTATCAAACACTGCCAATATAGTCTCTCTGTCTTAGTTATAACATGGCTGGCATAGGTCCAGTACACAGTATTTAGTATGATGAGTGAAAGAAGGAGAAAGTAAGAAATAACTAGGGGGATATGTAGTACAATCCCAGTTTGTAGCTACATTTGACGTGGTTATGGCTCTTGATCTTTTAATACAAGGATCACAAGGTTCTGCTTTGTTTTTTAATTTTCCTAAAAAGAAGTGAAATAAGTAATTGAAAGATAAAGCTGCTCAGTGGAAGAACTAACATAATGATGTACTGTACTCGTTAAGACCTTCTCATGGCCTGCACTTTATTCTCTGGAGTCATTGTAAACAACAACAACAACAAAAACTATTTGGATCAGGCTGCGTCCAAACCAATAACACAGAGAAAAACATTTACAGATTCTTGACAACGCTTAGGCACACAAGGGCCTAGGCCAACACATATCTACTTTATCTAATTAACTAAATACATGATACCTGGCTGCAGCTGAAAACAATGGGCACCTGTCCCCGAGCACAGAGTTTCTCTAGGAGGATCTAAGGCAGGGGGGTGAGCATGTTTTGTTCGGTCCACAGATAAAATAAAACGGAGGCTTTGCTCATCAGTCTGCTTAGAAACACAAACATAAGTACAAACAACCATCACTGTACAGTATCATTTGAGAACACATTGTTTCTTTGTTCTTGTCGTTTTGCAGAGAGAAGTGATATGGTATCAGTGGAGTTAAAATGTCTGGTGGACAGTAACCAATATGGCCTAATTAAGTACCGTGACAAGGTCACCCTTTTTTTTTTTAGTTCATAGGGAAGTATTCGTATTAGTGATAGTATCGTATTAGACAGTGCATCCTCATGCCTCTAATGACCCATGCAGTCAGTGGCATAAATTCTGTTCAAAGTGAGAGAACAAATGCTATGCAGGCCTAATCAAAATGGCAAAACTGGAAGCTAACCTGAAATATTATAATGGGGGTTAGATGTCACATGTGGTTGAAGTGACCAATAAAAGAGGATGGTTGCCCCTGTTTGCTTGTGGTTTGGTTCACTATAGCACCCAAAGACCACATTGCCTGAATATAGCCCAGTAGTATGGTTGAGCTAAGCGCACGAACATATGCTCTCATGTCCAGCATAGTCTGAAATAATGTAGAAGTTCTCAAGCTTCGGTGAATTGCTGCTAGGGCACCATATTTTTGAAGCACATTTTCCTTGAAGAAACACATTCACTTCATTTCACTGTATTAATCACATGAAAAACAGTTTGATGCATGTTCAGGTGTGATTACTCATATTTAACTAATGTGAAGGCAAGGTATAACCCACACCACTGCAATGTTAAAACCGTACAGAACATATTTCCAGATAAAGCTGATGGATTTTATGTTTCTGTTGAATCAAGCAAAATTCAGACTTATTTTCTGGTGAATGGTCCCTTAGCATTCAACTCCCAGCGGTAAGATTTTCATGACAGAGAAGATATCTGAGAAAAGTCTTTATTAGAGACTTTCCAAGTGGAAAAACTGTAACAACACAAGCTTACAGCTAAGGGTTGGATATGTCATGTAGCAGAAGTTTTGGGATACTTCATAGTCTCATGTGGGTCTCCAAAAATCTCTCTCT
>JAGFZM010000008.1:1244618-1260630 GCA_017657215.1 Limnothrissa miodon | reverse complement strand
CTCTCTCTCTCTCTCTCTCTCTCTCTCTCTCTCTCTCTCTCTCTCTCAGGCTTTTGCATTTTACTCTTTCTCATCAGCAACAGATGTTTAAGGCTAAAGTTAGAGGTCAGTGCTTAGTTAAGTCCCAGCTCAGTTCCAGCCTGAAACCTCCCCGGCTCTCCTTCTTTGAACAAGGTTCAGCCTTTTGCAGGGGCACATCTGAGGCAGGCAATGTGACGGCCATATTCAATGGCACAATGGCATCAGCATTAACGTAATTATTACCAAAAAAGCAGTAGTTCAGCCAGACATTTATTCTCAAGACCACTTTTTCCCCTCCTTGGTAGTTGCTGACACACTAGAGTGTTTGTTAGCTATTATTTTACAGTAATAGTCAGGTAGTGAATGGCCATTGGTGAATGAGCATTGGTGTGTTTGTTGAATTACTGTATGTTGTGTTTGCTTGGACCCCATCAGACATGCATTGCCCTGTGTAGTGATCCAGTAAATAAGAATTCAGTCAAAAGCCTGGTAGGATAAACCAATCCTAATGCAATCAGCTTCTAATTATGTCAACCGTGAAGTGACATGGACAAGATAAACAATTATCTTATTTTTTAATCTTGATTCATAATTCATTTTCCAAAATTGGGAAATAAGTGGTTGATTGAACTGGTAATAGAATCTGGAATGACTATAGAGCTTGCAGGTATCAGTGCGTAATTGTGTTCTCACACTGTTGTCTTGACTGCCCTTTCAATTCAGGCTTATTTGTCACAGTGCATTAAAGCACTGCACACAGTCAAGTTATAAAATTAGATGGTTGACTCACAGCTCAGGCACAAACTGAAATAGAGAAACCTGGTCAATGGGGCCCAATTGTCAGTGACCAAATGAAATGGCTCCTGAGTTTTGGAATATGAAATGTCCCTTTAGCTATGCAAAAATCACCCAAGCTTCATTTTAATACCCCAGCCAATTGAAACGTGTCGTAACCCAGACAGACAAAAGATGCTAGTTACAATGATGCTTTACGTGCCTTTACCACTGGTTTCAGCCTGCTAAATGAGCCATGCAGACTCCATGTTGAACAGCAACAGCTGAGACTTGTTCACACTTGCAGCACTTTTCCCATCAGGTGTGACCCACCAGTGTAGCGTGTGTAGCACCTTTCTGCTACAGCGTGAACACTGACATTGTGGATCTTGTTTGGTAGATGTGGGTTTTGTCTTGCTGTGGATCTCCCTTCTTTCTGTACAAGCAGTACTTTGAATGGTATAAACTGTGTGTGATTTAAAAGCCTTTCATAGAGATAGCTGATAGCTGGGCAAGCACAAACAAACAAACACACACACACACACACACAACCATAAAGTGATAAATGTGTTTTTCAGACCTCTGCAGTGTTACATTCTCTGTGTCTTTCACCTCGACTGTAATAAGAATTTTTCACCCTGAGTGGAGCAGTGGCTAAACAATGTTATCGCCGGGGGGCTTTCGCAGCCAGGGGGAGGAAAATAGAATTTTGAGAATCTGCCGGCGATCGGATTTCTCCCTGGCTGTAATATCTGTCAGCGTGTTACAGCAGGGCTCAACAATTACCCCATCCATCCCGGGTGTGCTAATGAAGGATTTTTAACAGCTGGAGATTTCCCCATGATACACTTCTTTCTCTGGCTCCTATAGAGATACAGTAAGCTCAACTCTCTGGGTTGTCTTGCACACTGTATCCTGACTCCATGACAACTAACAAGGATTTACTGCCCTACAATGAGATTGTAGATCAGGTCTAGGAGGTGACTTATTCTATACTCCATTTGTACACAGTATCCTGGCTCTGTACTGCTTTAGAGAGATCAAGGCAGAATCTTAGGACAAAGATGGCAGATTTAATTTTCTAATAATGAAATTATTTTTTACCTTTAAATAAAGTCAGTAATCTTCATGGAAGCAGTCAGGACACTGACACTAATCCTATGTCTAAACAGGAATAATAAATTACTGACGTCATAATGTACCATGTAGGGACGTTTAAAATGTCATCAACGTTGTTTCCAACACTACATGTGTAGCCACACAGCCTGTGTGTATTGTTAGTGGAGGCAAAGGGTATTTAAACACATTTGCAATTCTTTGCATGTACCACATTATCTCCTTCACCAGTGGCTTTAGCTCCATGGATAAAGAGAGGAATCTGTGTGTGTGTGTGTGTGTGTGAGAGAGTCTGCCTCTGAGTTGTTGCAATAAAGATGGTCTCTCTGTGTCCGGCTCAGGAAATTTGCTTTAAGGACCAGGAAGCTGGCATCCGCTTGGCTGAATTTGAGAACACAGTGGGTGTATGGCTGGTACCCGCCTTGCCAGTGTCTGCCAGCAGTGTCCTGCCATGGCTGGCTGGTATTGTGCACTCTGTCGCCTGTTTGGTTGCCCAGTCTGTCGCCCATTATCCTGTTGCCCACCTCATTGACAAACAGCCCATTGTGCCCCCTGCTTTGTGTCTCCCTGCCCCCGGTTGTTTGCCCCAGAGCTGGAGACCCATGCAGCACATGGGTGCCTACGGGGGTGCTTAGATAGACTATGGACTACAGGCCCCTGTTCCAGTTTTCACGGGAGAAATTTCTGGAACAAATTGGAAAAAAAATAACCTGTTTTGTTCTGCTCATGCCAGTGATGTACTGCCATGCTCTGCCGCTTCTCCATTCTCTCTCTCTCTCTCTCTCTCTCTCTCTCTCTTTTTTTTTTTCCTCTCTCTATCTCTCTCTCTTCTCTTGTTTCCTTTTTCAATCGCCTCTCATTTTTTCCTCTCTAGTTCATTCTGTCTATCTATCTTGCTTGTTCCTCTCTTCCTTCTATTGTTTTGTCTCACTATCAACAGTGTATATGGTTGACATAACAATAAAACCCACTTGGCTTTCTCTCTCTCTCTTTTACTCTCTCTCACTCTCTCTGACTTCCAGGGTCTTTCTTTCCTTATTCTCTCATGCTGTCTTTCCTGTGGGTCCTACGTGTGTGTTGTTAGGGGGAGTTTCCGATGTGTCAGAAGGTATTTTGTCTGAGTGAGTGCTAAATGAGCAGTTGGGGGCTAAAAGGTCGCGCCTGACACCCTGTCTTAATTGAACTACGCTGACCTTTCGCGTTCTGGCCACTCCACGTCTGCCCCTGCCAAGAGTTGGAGGACTGTCTCTGTGAAATATCTCATTCCGCCCACACAGAATCACCATGGACTGACACAGGCTTCCCCCTCCTCATGGACAGCTGCAAATGTTACAGTTTTATTTTGCATTGAGAGATCCTAGGAGAAAGGAAAGTTTGGGAAGGTAACGTAACATTTCTGTCACGAACAAAATGCCACAGCACTGGGAACACTTTTCGACGCATCTGTCTGTCTGACAGGCAGAAGAGAAAATAGCTGGAAAATAACGCTATTCTATTGTGTGTTGATGTGATGTAAGTCTAATTGTCTCTCTCATCCTCTCCTCTGTCCTGTCTGGTTCATGTCATGTTGATATATTCCGAGAGTCGGACACACTGTGTCCATTGAAATGAAGAGAGAGAACATTGAGTGAGCCGGTTAATGGCTCGAGCAGGCACAAACGGGCGGTACACGGCCCACACAACGCGGACTGCTCTGAAACGCACACTTTGTCTATAGGCTGGCGTTCTCTGTGCATGCGTGTCCTCCCCCGCAGCTTTCGTAGGCCGAGAAGACGCGCCAGTGCGAGAGAGAGGGGGAGTGCGAGAGAGAGAGATGGGGCCATGCAGAGTTATTCAAATCAGGGGCATTTATATTCAAGGGCATCAATGAGCCTGTCTTGTTTGGGTGCACTGAATGGATGGGGTGTTGGAGGGGGGCGGGAAAGAGCAGAGCTGGGCATAATTGAGGGTGACACCAGATCCAGCAGTGGGGATCCAGGTTGTTGTCCCATAAATCACCACTTGGCTGATTGTAATATACACCTGTATCCACCCTCCATCTATACACACACACACACACGCCAACACACACACACACACACACACATGAAGAATGTTTATAAATTCTTGTAATGTGATGTTCCTGTTTCATTGCTGATTTAGGACACTTTTATCTGTCTTGAAGGTACTATGTTCTGAATGAGTATACAGTAGATTGAAAGTGTTCAAGTCACCTGGGGGGACTTACTGTTTCAGAGCACTTTGATGGCTATTTCCTTTTTCAAACTCCATTTTAGAATGTTTAGATGTTGATGCCAATTTCAGACTTTGAACCTGCCGAAAGGGTTCCCACTGTCTTTGTTGTTGCATTGCTATTTTTCTTATTTTCTGTTGCCTCTAAACTAGTCTCATTCATCTTGACATGAAAGAGCAAGGTCCACTTGTAATGCAGTGACCAGAAAATACATGCAGTGACCAAAAACCATACACACATCAATACATACATGTACATTGTTTACTTTAAGGTTTACCAGTCACTCAACTTGGCATCATGATCATGTTGCTAACCAGGAATACATTTTTCTCATACCAAAATGCTTCCCTGTCTTTCATATTTCTAACAGACTTCTATTTTATCCCCTCTATGCTGGCACAGTGTCTACTGCCTGCTGTTTAAACATGTACATTGTCTCTGAAATATTGAGAACTTAATCAGACACAATAAACGAGCTGTAAGAGTCTTGGCAACATGGCAGCAGATGTGTTTCAGAGGCTGTCTGGAGTATGTTACTGTATGCAGTGCACAGTCTTGAGCTGACATTCATACCAAAACACTGTCAGCAAGAAAAATAGGACTTCGAATTGAACAGAGGGCATGTGTTTTAATGAGTCTTTTTCCAACACTGCCTGTACACTTCACTTGGCCCCTATTCTTTTTTTCTTTTGATAGCTACATAAAATGTTTTCATTTGTGAGAAAGCCTTTATAAGTTTGCCTTACACATAGTAGCAAGTTAATTAATACAGTGAGAGTTGGACAATTCAAAGGGCAACTTATGAGCAAGCACTTAGGCTATGGCTCATGTGTTTCCCTCTACTGTTAATTATGACAGGGTAAGTGATGATAAGCAACTTGTAAAAACTTTCTAATGTTCAGCGAGTATCTCCATTTCGTAGCAGTCAGTTGGAGAACTCTGAGGCCAGCCTTGAAAATTATACTTGAAAATGCCAACCTACGACACTTTTAAAAAAAAATCAATTTTGATGTTGGCAAGCAAAAACATTTCTAGGGATGACCTTAAATTACAGTTTTCTGATACAGACCGACTCTGTAAACTGTGAAAAGTGAAATGAGGCCAGCCAACAAGCAGATGTGAGTTGCGCGTGTTTTGTTTTGTACATGTTGTGTTTATTTAGACAAAAGTACACATAAACATGAATGAGCACATTAGTGTGCATAGATGCATACTGCATCTAATGATAAAGATTATGTAAAATCAATGCACACTGAGGGGATTTACAGTCACCACACCTGACAAAGTTCTGTGTCAGTTTAGGTCAAATTTGTGTATAGCTCTGATGTTACATTTATTTTTAAACATATTTTTCATGTTGGCTGTTTACAGTTGATCGTTTGTTGATCCATTTTTATTTCCTGTTCAACTTTGCTCAACTTTGATATGAGTCAGGACCAGTAGTTGGTGTAAGTCAGAAGCAAAAAGACTGAGTCTATGGGTTCAAGTTCCAGGTGCTGATAGGCTGATCTTTTATAGAGAGGTAGAAATCCCTCACCACCCTCCGTTTGCACTGACAGCTATGCACCATCCCTGTCAACAAACCTCAGAAAGTGGAAAATATGCCTACCTATTTTGGACTGAATGCTTTCTCCCCCCCACCCCCACCCCCCACTCTCTCTCTCATTTTCTTTACCTCCACCCACCACTATACTTGTAGACTTCAGGAGCATATTTTAGAGGTACTGTAAAAGAGGTATATTGTGGTAACTGTGGAGAGACTGTAGATAGACAAAAATATCTCTCTCTTTCTCTCTGAGAAGATATTTTTCTCCTCTGTTTGCCTTATTCCTTATTTTCTCTGGATAAGTGTCCAAGCAGTGCTGTGGAGAGGGAAATGCCCCTTAAGCAATCCAACCTGGGCCGCGTGCTGCTCAGAGTTATCTCGAGTTGGAGGTTGGAGTTGTTAGTGGGGCTTTGGCTTGTCAGTTCCTGACACATTTTTTCAGAAGGTTGTTGTTTGTTGTTCATGTGAAATGATTGTTTGAGAGCCATTAACAGCTCCTTTTTGCTGGGCATCGATTTTTAAAGGCGAGGCAGAGATCCTCACTTACTCCTCTCGAGGATGATTCGGCTTGACAGGTACTTTTTTACTCACATGTGGAGAGATAGGGAGAGAAGGGAGGGATGGAAGGAGATGGACAGCACCATGGATGGTCAAACTGGGCTCATGTCAAAATAGAAGCTGGATCAGTCAATGGTTGATGTCAACAGTGACTCAGGCTAAGGGGATTCTTTCCTCTGCCCTTTTTGTTTAGAGAAGTAGAACAGTCTGTTGACAGTCTAGTCTATGTTAAAGGTTCATCAAAAGTACAAATGTACAAAAAGTACAAATGCTATTACTGGATTTGCAGTGCCTGGCAACATAATTGACAGACAATGTAACATTTGTTTGTGCAGACCACAATGTGTTTGTTTGTTGGAGAATTCTCAGTGAATAATACTGTACATACATTTCTAAACAAAATGTCCCTTACCTGTCTCACAACATAGACGTCGACCATGTTTGTTCTGTGTAAAATTACTAATAATTCTGTTTAAATGTTCTATTCCATCCACTCATTGCTGTTGTCTTTCTAACAATGCACACAATTTTAGTACACAACGCGCTACTGGAACTGTATTAAAAGTTTGCCGGTACAAATGAGCTCAAAGTAAACATTTGGGGATAAAAGATAACTTTCTCTCTTCTCTATCTTACATTACAGTGTATCGAGGCCAAGAAATACTGCTGGTATTTTGAAGGCGGATACCCCATCTACTTCATGTGAGTAAAGAGTCACTACATAGCCAGTGCCGCACTGTTCACTTCTGTATTGTCAGGGTTATAATTATCTGCCTGTCCATGAATAGATTTTAATAGTTCAGCCGCTTGAGCCACTGTTACTCAGTGTGGTTACGTGTACAGAGAAATCAGATTAACACACTAATCAGAGTATATCTGAAAGACAGTATCTTAGTTTACATATTAAAAGAAAATCTGACTACTTTGACTCCATACGTTCTATAGAATCTTGATGGCATGTCTCCATTCAAACTTTAGTAGAAGTATAAGAATAATAGCAGAAATAGTCAGGTTCCAATGAGACACTCAAGAACATTGAATTGGATTTCACTCGGATTTCAATTGTATTCCTTGACATGATTTACATGACAGCATGATATCTGTATTGGAATGCAATTAAAATTAGACTGTGGTTACATTGAAACCATCAGGAAAATTGGCTGGTTTTTTCACGGGTCCAGGGCTAAACCTGTGAGAGGAGCAGAGAACCCTTGAAAGGAGACTACCTAGGATGTGTTCAATTAATGCAGCCACCATTAGTTTCCTAGACCAATGGCGAGAGCAGTGAACACACTGGGGGGAAAACAGGCCAGTCTTCCAAAATTGTTTATATGCAATGCTAATAGGAATAGCTTTAGCTTGCCTTAATGGTAAGGACTGCAGTCCAGTACTCATTCTGTCAAACGGAGCTGTTCTTTAAACAATGCCATAACTTTCTGTGTGCTTGTTTAAAACTATATATGTACTTTGCATACACAGACCTATTGTGCGTGCACTGCAGTATGTGCTGCTTGTAGACTTGGGGAATGAAAAACAAACAGATTAGAAAAATACGCAATCCTAGCCAATCAGCATGTTTCTCCAGGAGTACCTTTGGGAGTGGTATGATTTAACTGGCTGTCGACCTCAGCTATCAACAACCTCTTCTACCTGAGTCAAAGACTATTCTGCGGGTCGTCCGATGGCCAAAGGCTCTGCAGCCTCTCTCTAGCCAACAATTGCCCTTGCAGAACTGGCGCAGTTGGCACAAGGTGCCGAAGGTTGTGAGGAGAGAGATGGCCCTTGTAATGAGAGAACGCTGCCTCCCAGAAACGGCAGCACCAGCGTCTGGCTGCCAGCCAAATGGAATTGCATTGTAGCTATTGTTAGAGTGGAAGGAGAGGGAGCTAGGAGTTTGACATTGAGGAGGAGGAGAAGGAGGAAGAGGAGGATGACATTGTCTCTTTAAAATCCTGGATGAAGCCAGAAATATGGGGCTGTGTGGATAGTGACTAACTAGTGGGTAGTGTCATTCCATTTCACTGAGCAGGTTATGGTGAGGTATCAGAAGCACAGAGAATAGGATATGGCTCATTGCACCAGATGATGCTTCTCCACACAAAATGCAGCATTTGAGTTGGTACAATAGCTTTTTGTCCTCTTTATAAACTTGTTTGGGTGTTTGCGTTCAGATTTAGCAAAATGACTGAGTCCTCTGGCTTCGCACCCCGCAGTGGTGTTTAGGGGTGGGACAGCTGCTTTGAGTCACCATAAATTTCAATAGCTACAGTCAGACAGAGGCTGTCAAGACTTCTTTTTCTCGCAGCTGCAGTGAAAGATGTTGCAGCCCACATTAATCTTTCGGAGCCAAATCCCAGCATTTGCAGGATTTTCTGCGCTCGTCATTTTCCATGCCATTAACTTCCCCACCTCCCCGTGGCGAAACCTCAGACTTGGGAAGAGGGAAGCCGAGTGGTGTAGAGAGAAGAGGAGAGGGAGATAACAGAAGGGAGGAGAGTTAAAGAGAGGACAGGAGGGGTGTGGAGGAGAGGAGAGAGGGAAAGACAAGAAAAGAGATTTTTTTTAATGATCATTTGTTTTTTCATGGTTCATGGTTTTTGATTCTTCCTATTCGTTTCTCTTGCACAGTATCTTTACAGAATATTGTTTTTGCTTACTGTTTCCCTTCATTTTGCCTGCACACATCTTAGGCTTGTCATCCACTGAGAATTACAATATCAGAGTCCAAATGCACTTGATCTCAGAGAATTTATATAAAATGTATTTTCGTATACATGCTATTACTTTATATTATGTTTATTTTTAAAAAGTGAATGTTATTGTTTTGCATTGAGAATATAGAGAGTGGTGTGGGAAGAGATTACTCTTAGTGTTCTGCTTCTCTCACTGTTCCTTAACCAAAAACTGTAACACATGCTTACAGTTTGCTTTGCTCTGGTAAAAGTAACATTATTTTTCATTTATGGGCCCAACTTATGTAAGCTCCTCAGACTTCTGGGAGAGTGAGGCAGAGTGCACTTCACTTTTCTTTTTCCCTCGAGTTACACTAGACTATGGGCTAGAAGGGAACGTTTCTTCAGTACATCTAGAAATTCAGTTTCTCAACAACAGAGCCTAAAAAATATGTACTTTCCAAATGTATTGCAAAAGTACACTTACAAATAAAGAGACATTGCTTTGTGATTACTTTGCCCCCAAAATGTGTGAAGTTGTTGAAATATCCTTAAAATCAAATCAGTCCATGGACGTTCTTTAGAAGTTGCTATATTTTCTTAATTTTTAAAGAAAGCCTGAATTGATTGACCACAGTTTATGTGTCTAGGATCATTCCCAAATTAAAATGTTTTTCTAGGCACGAGCACATATTAGAAAACAGTTCCACTAAAACTATTGCGAGGGAACGCAAAACTATTGCTAGGGAACCAAAAGTGTGGTTCAAAATCAGTCAGAAATGCAATGACTAAAGATCTGTGATTCCCCCTTAAAGAGTCTCCAGGGAAGTGAGAGCTGGCGTGTAACTGTCAGACGAACATTTTCATCACACTTACAATATTCTCCCACTAAAACTATAACCTTAAAAAATCCCACTTTGTCAAGTGAGTTGGTAGATTGCTGTTGCCATCGAAGTGTGCCATGTTATAAGAGGTGAGGGAACGAACAGAGGAGAGGAGAGGAGCAGACAGAAGAGGCGAGAAGAGGAGAGAAGAGGAGAGGAGATGAGGGGGTTGCCAGCTCTCAGCTGTATGAGATGTAATGAGAGCTATTAGCAGCTATCAGAGTGAAGAGGGCTTCAGCCTCCAGACCCTCTTAACCCAGCCACAGATGTCTGAGAGAGACGGGTGGAGAGGCTAAGAAACAGGGAATTGAGAGGGCAAGTCTAGAGCCTTTAGACTACATGGAATGCATGTTTTTTGGCATTAGGCTTTCAGACACGAGTGTTAGAGAGAGAGTGCGCGTGTATGGGGTGGGGGGGTGGGTGGGGGGATGGTTGAGCTATTAGCAGAAAACAGAACATCTGAGTGTCACTGTGGGACTGGAGAAGTTAAGAAAGTTGAGACACTGAGGAGGGGTTGCTTGCTTGAGTGACACAAACACACACAGACACACAAACACATTCACACACACACACACACACACACACACACACACACACACACACACACACATAAACAACACACAAAGACACACTGGTTCACAATCACACATAGGCACCATGCAATAGGCAGTAAAAAGGGGACTTTGGCAGGTTGGAGTGGAGCCAGTTTATTACTGTTTGTCCTTTCTCTTGTCTCCAGTGATTTGACCCACATCCTGCCTGGACACACACACATGCATGGACAAACACCAACACACACACACACACACACACACACAAACACACACTAACACAGAGACATTAAATGACTGTTTTGCCCTGACAGTGGATGAAAGTCTGAACAAGTAGATCGAGAGAGAGAGAGAGAGAGAGAGAGAGAGAGAGAGAGAGAGAGAGAGAGAAGGGTGATACTTTTCAGCCAGTCACCTCTGAAGCTGTCAGCCCAGCTCTCTGCAGTAATGATCGGGCCATTTTGCTCGTGCCAATGGGGGAAGTGGAATCCGTCTCCGAGGGACAGCGATGAGAAAGTGGAAAGTCATGTTGTTTTCTTCACAACCTGAAAGCACATGTTTCCAGCCTTTGATGATGTTATGCTCCAAGTCACATGTTGTCAGACATTGTTAAGCTGCAGAGGCACTCTCTCACTTGCACCTTGTATGGAGCTGAAATACTCGTGAGATTACTCGATCAATTCTTAATGCATTTGTGGTGTCATAAATGTGCAAGGCGTTAGACGGAGAGACAGCAGAATTACCGGTGTATTAGAGGGCTATTCAGTCTGTTGTGGAAATGTATGGTGTCTGGTGTTCATGAAGTACTTAAAAAATGACTCTTAGCAGTTATATAAGTGCCGTGAATATATATTTGATCGTCTTTTAATGTAATAAAATGATCTTGAGGGTAATTCTCCTCCACTGGCGCTGTAAAGAGTGTGTGATATAGGTGAGGGGTTTACATTAAAGACAAACACGTTCCAATCTAACACCGAAACAGGCTCAGGCTTATGGCTGTTCACTTAAATTATGAGATCTGTTCAAGTGCTGTTTGAATTACTGTCTGTGTCAAGTAAGTGCAGATCTGAGACTTGCCCAAGTCAAACTGGATTATTACAGCAAATAGTCTCCAAAGCAATTCTTTAGTGCTCATGGCATTGGCGACTAAATGAATCAATACAGCCCCGCTGTTCCTCTGTTAGATTCCCTCACCGAGACAAGTCCCCCTCACTGCCCATGGAAATAGTCGACCAGAGCATTAGTCACTGTATTGAATGATGACTAAGCATGTGCCTTCTTCCTATAAGATCCCCTTTTTAACTGTCAACTTCTCCGTCCCTGTGGAAAGATCCGTAAGAGGATATCCTCTGTGCCCCATGTACTTGCTGCCTAGCAGGCTGAAGAATGTTTCATGTGCAGAAAATGGAAATGGGGGAGTGTCAGGACGCAGCTACTTTACAAAAGCAAGCAGATCCTGGCATGTCTGTTTCTCCTGCTGACTCGGCACAAATTTGCATCTTCTTTACCGGCACACCGTTTTGACGCGTCCGTCGGCACAAGTGAATGAAGACGGAAACATTACGGGCGAGGAACACCTTCCGATTCATCTCGGGATGATTGGACCTGACCTGCACCGCATCCCTCGTGCTCGTACATCACCACGGGCGCACACGTCCCCGTTATTCAAATGCGACATCTGCCAAATGGAGTGAGTGGATTACAGATTGACTCTGTCTTCTGGGATGCAGAGGAGGTGGTAGGCAGTCACAAAATCACTTCACCTGCCCATTCATCACCGGCCTAGGTGTGCTTCCTGTCTGAGACCACCCTGCAGACTACCCTTCTCCTTTCCTATCAAAAAATCAGTTCATTATGCAACTCCAGCAGGTGTGTGTGTGTGTGTGTGTGTGTGTGTGTGTGAGAGTGAGTGAGAATGAGTGAGTATATCAATGAATAGAATTCCACATAATTCTATGAAAAAGCAGAGTAGGACAGAAAGTAAACTTTTTTGTTTGAACAGCAAATTTACCTTTTAAAAGGAATGAATCAATGAATATACACACGCACACACACACACACACACACACACATACATACACACACACACACACACACACACACACATACGCTCAAGTCACAGTGAATTGATCTGAAATGCTGTGAAATAAATGTAATAGTTCTTTTCTTCAAGGTTTTAGTGTACATTCTAGTAGTGTCTCTCTGCAGTTTCATGGCTTAGGGCTTATATTCTGTGGGGATCAGCATTAGATATGTAAAACATACAGAACGCAGTTTGAACTTTGAGTCACTTTGAGTTTAGAAAAGTGTCAAACGTGGTTGAGCATACTAAATTAAATGCAAGTATGCATGCATGCATACTGTACTATCTGCATATACTGAACAAATATTACCTATTCCATAAAATCATGTTATTGTTAAAGTGTAGAATTTCAGAATGTGTTTTTTGGGGGTTCACGTTGCACCAACTAATTTCATCATCTTTGCACTGAATTGCTAGAGCATCATTCTGGAAAGACCAGAAGCGTCTAAATGTCCCCACAGTTTGTAGGAATGACAGCAGTAGGGAAAAAGTTCCCAAATGGTCTAGTACCTACACAGTGTCCAACGGTTGGTCACTCTTCTATCAATATCTACAACACAAAGTCATTAGTTTTTTCATATGACACTCAACCCCGAAATGTATCCATTTTTATTGTGCCCACATAACGTTTAGCTCAGGTAAATTGAATATTATTGCCACCAGTGAGCGTTCTGTGGGCTACTTCATTTGTAAACTTCTTTTTTTAAGTAGTTTGTGTTTTGTTTTCAGAAGCAGGCTCAATTTTAGAATTCCATAAAGTTTTTGTAATAAAGCTGAGTTAGTTTGGTTACAAAATAGAACATTCAGGCATTCTTCTTGTTTTCATTGTTGAAACAGCCTATTTTTATGCTGTCGAGTAATGCAAAACAGCATGGTAATGTTCAACTTTACATTGATGATTATTCTAGTCCCTTGAATTGAGCATGCACAGCACACCCCTGCTTGAGGCTGTATGTGTGATAATCAAGGTTGTCAAAAGCTTTGCATGGATCCTGTATAGTGTGCATAATTTATGAATGGCTGTTTTAAATATAGAAGGCTATTAATTATAGATCAAAACAGAATGGAGCAAAGACAGCTAAGGTGTGCATACTGTTGCTCTCCTCCATTGATGGAGTTCAGGAATAATGGATGTTCAGACCACCCAGTCCTGGCACGGGCCAGTGGGATCCCCAGTAGCAGCACCAGTGATGATACTATAGTCTTACTAGACACTTGTCACAGCCTCTCATCCAGGCTAAAGCAGCTTCAAGGAGATTAGCTTTCACTTCTAAAGCGGCTTCACACACCATTCACACCCCCCCCCCCCCCCTCTCTCTCTTTCATCTCCTCTCCCCCTACCACGTTAATTGCTCTGGTCTCTAATATGCCTTTGTGCTTGGCTTCTCCCGCAGTGGAAACAATTGACCTTTAAGCTTATCTTAATGGCCATGGCTAAGCAGCCTGTCCCAGCAGCCATATTAGCCCATAGCATGCACACTCCTTGCATTGGTGGTGGCAGTCTTTGGTTCGGATGGAGGACCACTAGTTCCATTCCAGTGCTCACCCACCTCCATCCACCCTATATGCCATCAGAGACCCCAGGGGGAGTGGAGGACTGTGGAGGCCTGAGTTGGGGCATCATTTGATCCATCTGACCAACCAATTTGGGTTTCCCACTAGTTGGAACCATGGCAAATCATTTTAGCAGGCAATTATGTGCTTGTACACACACACACACACACACACACACACACACACACACACACACATATACACACATACAGCCATAGGAAGTAATTGACATATTGTGTGGGCTATTTTGGTACAAAGTACTTTTTTCATTTAATTAAATGACGTTCATTATAAGAACAAAGGTCAACTATAGTATATAGCTTAAATGAATGATTGGCAAGTTAATTACTTTGCTGGTGCAGATAATCATAACTCATCATGCTTTCATAGATAAGATGTAGATAGATAAATGACCAGATTAATAGCTAATTCTCCCTGAATCACTAATTACCCTCATCTCTTTCAATCAGCTTGAGTTTGCTCGCTACTGTGGTGGCTCCTGTAGGCTAATTAAACAGCTTATTATTGCCAAGTATTTTAGCTCTTAATTGTTTACTTTTCCCTCACTGAACTGTTGCATAGCTAACATTAAAGGGCATCACTCAACCCATGGAAATGTCCCTTTTGTAAACTGAACGCACTGAAATGATCCTGTTGGGGTACACCGAGAACATCTCTGTCATCAGAAAAACAGAGAAATCAAATTCCTGAGAGATAAATAGCAATTGAGATGAAGGAGGGTGGAGGGGAGGTGGGTGGGGGGGGGGGGGGACAGAACCAAAATTCTGTCTTTGTGTTTGCCGCATAGTAGACATGGGGAAAGCCTTAATTGCAACTCTTCTGTTGAAAGGTCATCATCAATAAGTAATTACATATTCCACACATTTTCAGGGTACATCACGTACACAGCACATTAAAAAAGCTCATTTCTTTCATTTCCACAGATGACAACATGTGATAGCTCTCCTGGGCTGTTTCTTTTCACTAAATGGTTATCCAATTACACTAGGACACATGGAGACTTTTTCAGGTGATGATAAATAGAACAGCGCCCCGAGTAGGGGTCAATCACACGATCGATCCCAAGTGTTCTGATTGAAAGATCACAACAGCAAGTTCTCCTCAAGTGAGAGGGCAAGGGCTTAGACTGAAGCTTAAAGTGTCCTTGTATCATTAACTGAAGAGATACGTCAGGAGAATTGGACCCTCTACAGAATTCTGCCTATTAGATAAAATTAAAGAGTTATCAGCCCTCTCAAAGCAAAGGGCCTCTAACACAGTAGCCACTTTGTGCCAAGTAGCAGGGCAGAATTAGACCCTAATTAGATGTCATTTATGACACCTGTGTTTACCCTGCAACTTCTTAAATATGGCTACTGTGATTAAGGGCCATGTTTAGATAGCAAAGACCCTAATATGGTGACCATGGGTATGACTAAAAACTGTATGTTGTATGCCTATGTTTTATGTAAGCCTATGTTTTATCTATTGGTTGTGTTGTGACGTTAAACCTGTTTGAGAGGTCACTGCATTGCAAATTGCTGTTGTGTGCTGTTGAGAGAACCTTAAGATCCGAGCAGTGTGTGTGTGTGTGTGTGTGTGTGTGTGTGAGCATTCTTATTGCCTTCCCTGTGCCATTTGCTGGAGTGACATTTTGAGTGGGCACGTTACGCTTTCTTAAGAGTCTGATAGCAGCACAGTGGCTGTGTGGCTGTCAGGCAGTCTGGCAGGCAGGTGGTATTTGAAGTGCCTGCCGTCAAGAAGCAGCCAGTGGGTCAGGAATCTCACCGCTTAATGAAGACAGAGGCGAAGCCCTCGGCTCTGCTTCATCTGAGCCATGGCACTCCGAGGGGTGCGGGGGGCAGGAGGGACTGGTGCAGGGACAACATCTTCACAAACGAACAAATTGTCAGCAGGCGTCACACTGGGCCAGCTCTGCTCAAGTTAAGAGCTTAGCAGCGAGTGTATGTGACTGTGTGTGTGTGTGTGTGTGTGTGTGTGTGTGTGTGTGTGTGTGTGT
>JAGFZM010000008.1:1218492-1238507 GCA_017657215.1 Limnothrissa miodon | reverse complement strand
AAACCCTGCAGTAGTCCAGACCAACATAGATGCAGAGGGTCGTAACAGTGGCAATAATTGTGGTAGATATCTGTTTGTTGAAAATATGTATTCCTTTTTGATCCATTGTGTTTTGTCCATTTGAATATGAGGCTCTTTAAAGTGGGATTATTCCCATAATTTTCCTTATTTATTACAGTATTCAGCATTTCCAGTGGTGCCTGTATTTATGCACTTTGTATGTATAAGACGACATAAATTCCGGGGAATGGTCAGTGTAGTAATAACCTCGGTTAAATAATGGATAATATGAAAGAGTAAAGGCCGTTTACACTGGGAACATGACTATAAAGAAACTAACTTAACAATATTCCCATACACTGTATACAGTACAAACTCACATTAATGGCAACACAATGCCAAAGTACTTTTTACATAATAATTCACATCATACAAATACCATGGCATTTATTTGGCATTATGCCTGTACATACTCATAAATTTATTATAAGAGTTGATTTTTAAATAATTTAAACTCTTCTGGAGCATAACAGCTTTTTAGTTATGGAAATGGTATATAATAGTTATTAGTGGCAATGATAGTTAAGTATTAGATAAGATTTGTAAGAAATGTATTGTTCTGTCTTAACTTTTCAATGTTCAGTGTGATTTGGAAAAGGAAATGAAAAATTTGAAATTGTAAAGTACTTAGTTGGCACATCAACCTCTACAACAGGTAAAGTCTCTGTTTGAGAAGATTCCTGCATTCATAATTAATACAGCGGAGCTCAGGGCGAGGCAGTGATAGTACATCACAACCTAAGTGCTAGAATTGGTCATGATATGGTCATGTCTCAGCAAACTGTCAACAGTCATCCTTCTCAGACACGAAAAGGTTCAAAAAGCTCTCAGCAAACAAGTGTCTACCTTCTGGGATCAAATTGTGAGTACACAAAGCATTATAGTATTCCTTTAGACTACAAGGCATGTTCGGTATTGATCACATTGCCCTTACTGATCCTGCGCTTAGAATAGGATGCAGTGCTGGCTGAGCCCTGATTCACTCGTTTTTTAAAACATTCCTTCAGGACCACAACCTGCTGACCATGACTTTAGTAATCTTAATTCAATTGGGCACATATGGTGTAGGGTTTGGTCAGGCGTACTCCTATTGAAGCTGTTTCATGCTCATCACCCTCTTCTTCGCCCTCTCTTCATCGTCCGTGCATAGGGGGGTTACCATGGATATGCTTCTCCCTTTCTCAAGGCCTTTGTTATGATGAGCATCATAGAGTCATGTCCATGGGCTGAGTGCCCTGACTCCATTATTGATTCTGCACAGGCTGAATAAAAGAAGGAGCTAAGAGATATGAAGTGTAAAAAAATAATCAAGAAGATTGATCTAACATGAATACAACTTGCAAAATAGATTGTTTTTGTGAAAGGTTGTTTATATCTGGTATGTTTTTGCAATGCACGACCCCCTTTGCACGAGCACAAGTTGTTTATGTCTGGGCTATCTGTGCAATGTACAGTACAAGCCCCTTTACTTGCTACTCAAAAAAGACCACTGTTTTTTTAATATAATTGGTATTGTTGGTATTAGGTGCCACCCAATTCTCCACCTTCTGTAGTTTCTCCTTCAGCTCCACCACTGATAGGGGAGCCAGCCATAGGCTTTGGTTTGCTCTGAGATGGGATGGGTCAATCAGAAAACAAAGGTAGTTCTGAAAGTGATAACATTGAATTCAAATGGTGTTTTCCAGTCCTTTACATAAGTCATGTAGCCTGGGCCCGCCCATACTTCCTGTGACACTAAATTGAATTTCGCGAACTAGTCAGTCTGGCGAAGCTGAAGTTTTAGAGCATTTCTGTTCCCAAAAAAGTGGGAACCAATGAGAAACAAGCTTTCCCCCCCCCAGTGCCAGTAAGGCATCTGATAGATTAAGGTTAAGCCCGGCTCTCAGAAGGCGGGTAGTATGGTAGGTTCGCCAGACTAAGCTCGCGGAATCCAGGCTATAAGCCATGACAAAACCATTGTTGGTTGGTGTGATTGGTTGCAACAGAAAGTGGCACGAACTGAAATAGTGTGAAAGTGTCTGATGCCACAGGCTAAATAGGATGACATTTCTAAACCTGGAGTAATGGAGTTTGAAAATGTTTCTAAATTGAAACTAAATTTGTGTCTCTGTATGTGTTTTAGATGCCGCTCCTATGAAGACTGCTGCGGGACGCGATGCTGCATCAGGGCCTTGTCCCTCCAGAGATTGTGGTACTTCTGGTAAGAGACCCCCTCCAGTGGTCTTACTCTTTGTCCCCCTCTATGTGGAGTCTGTCTCTGTCAGGATGCAGGAAGATATGTTGATAAAAAAGAGATATTAATAGAAGACTGAGTAATATGGAAAAAGAGTATTCCAAGAAGGTGTGAGTGGCAAACATGGCTAAAAGAATCCAGAGATAGAGGTTAAAAAGGTTAAAAGAGGGCCTGGGGGTATAATTCTCTTAACTGGCGAATGGGTCCTGTTATTGGAGGTTTATGACAGACACCATCTACCTTAACTTGTCCAGGCTTACGGTGTCACTGAACCACCTTCTTAATACCCCCAAACTGAGAAATAGCAAACAGAATAATAAACAGAATATGGAAACAAACAAGAATACAGAACACTGTATTCAACAAACACACTGTAGTCACTCAGTCATCAGTGGGAAGCACCTTAAGAGCCCGCCATATCTACCTCTACTGACGGTGCCGGGTATTCTTCCAAACTGAGGTCAGGCCATTCCCAGCGTGAATTGGTTTTCAGCAGAAGCTGCACAGGGGTCAATGCTTTGCCCTTCCTAATCAATAGCCATCCATCCTGCACCACGCCGACTCCTGAGAGTCTCTGATAATCCCCCTCCCCATTATGGACCCTGATTATTCCTAAGTGCTCCATTGTCACACAGCCCGTTTGCTCCATGCAGCACTTTAGGGCGAAGAAAGAGGAGCAAGCACTAGTCAGCGCTGATGTGGCACTGAGACATTTGAAGTGAAGCAAGCACATGTCCAGTCATCCTGCCTATAGTGGTTGAGGGAGAACCAAGTAGTAACTAAAATAAGCCATTAATATACAAAGCAAAGTCCTTGCAGAACTCTAAAAGGTTAAAGTGTCAATGCTGAGTTCATGTGTCTGTTCCACTAGTGATGGAGGGTGTTTTTTTTAACTTGTTCCTTTCCTCCAGATTGTCTAGTGTTGCATAATATCTACTTTAGTGCACTTCAGGAAAACATTTAGGCCCTTTTTGGCACCCTGAGCGCTCCTTATAAAACTGTTATTGTGGGCAATAGTTCTCACTGCGATGAATGTTGTACTAAAAATGGAGTGAAGAGGTGTAGGGTCCAATCACTCATATGAGTCTGCTGTAGAGACAGGGTTTATGGTTAATCAAACTGAAATATATTTCCAGACACATATGGCCTGTATTTACTGTAGTTCATTTGCTGTGCTGTGTATCTGTGGTGATAGGTTGGAGCCATAAAAATGGATCATCTTGGAATGACGAACAACTGTTGAGAGGCCTTTTAACTCCTGCATTGTTTATCTTACTGTTGATCACATAACTCCTCCCCTTGCTCTCTCTCTGATAGGTTGATGCTGATGATGGGCGTGCTGTTTTGCTGTGGTGCCGGATTTTTTATTCGCCGACGCATGTATCCCTCTCCCCTGAGCGAAGAGCCTGCTTTCAATGTGTCGTTTACCAGGCAACCAATCAGCACTCCAGGTGAGAGCACACAGTGATTTGTTTGACCAATAGCATTACAGTAATTGTCAGTGAGATACTCACTTATGAATCAATGTGTCACTTTTTTCACTGCAGTTGTTTGCTCCTCCAACTACAAATTTACCCTACAAAATAACTTGTGTATAACCACAACAGTCCTACAGTGGTTTCATTGAAAGCTGAAATTGTGAACGTAGCATTCTGATGCCATCACATGTTATTAATGGGTTTCATTGCATTACATTAGCCAACAATTGATTTAATTAAGATACAAGATGTCCCTGTTAGGACAGTGTCTGGTGAGGTCTGGTCTGTGAACATGAGTATAGGGGTTTTGTGTGTATCACTTCTGACTAGCACCACAGTGTGAGCCGTCCCTCAATGCAGTAAACAGCGGCTTAGCGAGGACCCCATTTCCTCAGGTCAGTGTGTTCACAGTTACTCTCCTTGAAATGTAATTGGCCGATCAAGTGAATTTCCTATAGTGGGGCTTCGCACTGTGTATCCCCAGGAACTAAGTGCTGTTCTCTTCTCCTGCTGTGGGAGATAGAGGGAGGAAGTGACCGAGTAAAACAGAGAGAGAGAAAAAAACACTTTTTAGCCCCTCCTGTCAACCAATAACCTCTATAACTGTTGCCATAGGCTTTAGGAATAACTAGTTATTATCTGGAGAAATAACTATTTTTTCCTTGTAATGTAATGACACCCATTTCTCTCTCCATCATGTGATTTTGCTGCTTTCTTTACACTCTGGCTCAGAAACATATAGTTGAGGGCTCTGCCTTACAGACGGCCATGATGTGAGTGTATAGTGCATCTAAAAGGAGTGCTCTCAATACTCCATCCACAAAACAAGACGAAGAAAACACGAGTGCAATGTCAACATCCGCACCCCATACTTTTGAAACAGTTGTTTGTGGCAAGATTACACAGGAGTTTTTCAATTATATTCAGTCCATTTTACAAAGCATGGATATACACAATATTTAAATAACATGCCACTTTTTTCATTGTTGTTAGGGCAATCCACTCTATGAATAGTTACTTTTAATCAAACTGACCTTGCGACATTCAAATGCATGCTAGCATTATTTACTCAGATGATGCAAATGGACCTTTAGGCATCCACTGAGACTGCCTGACGGCCTTGCCCTGTGGAACCCCATGTGCTGACTGCTAATCATAGGCACTGCAGGTCTGGTCACAGCATCCTTTGATCATTGGGTTCAATGCTTTTCCACTGTCACAGAAAACAACTCAGGATGACCTATATGTTTGTGGAACTACGTTAAGACACACTCATGTGTGGTCTTAATTGATCTCTGTCTTATGGGCAGTAGCCTGATCATGGTTTCATTTTAATTGGTGCCATAGTGTCATAGTTTAACAGTCTCCTTGTATCATGCTAGAATATATGTCAGTAGGGGTTCTTACGATCTGGTCAAGGCCAAAACCTACTACTTTGCTGAGGTGCTCATCTATTCTTTCTTTCTTTCTCTTCTGCTTTCTCTTTGTTTCTTGTCGTTTATGGTTCTACTCTCTCACAATATCAGGTTCAGTTATTTTTATGACATGCATTTAGGTTTCATATTGTGTGTTCCTACGGTAGTATCTGTAACCTTAATCTATCATTAAACTGCATTCATTTACCTCTAATTTCAGCCATGGCATAACATCCTCTAGGTCATTGAAGGTATTTAATGGAGTAAGATCAAAGGTGCTCAATGAGATGCTTTGAGTGTTCGTTTGAGGTTTACAAAACCTGTGTTGTCTTTCAAGACTTTCCACAATGTATTCAGGAGGCAAAAAGCCAGCCAATCAAGAGGGAATGCCTACGATTTGAGACAAAAATGAAATCACGGTAAAATCCTGCAGCATCTTATAGAGCACCTTTAATTGTGTTTCCTAACATTTACCAGTCCTAATGCGTTAAAATAACCAGTCAAATTTCTATGGATGCTGACAGGGTTCCTGTATATACCTCTAGAGGGCACATGGCAAGTGGTATAAATATATTTAAATTATACTATACTTCCTTATGTTGCAGATAGTCTAACAAAATCAGATCTCTCTCTCTCTCTCTCTCTCTCTCTCTCTGCATGTGGGATATTCAGCAGCCAAGCTGCACATAAAGAGTTTAATAATGCACCAAGGTCCATCTCTGGCCTGCTCCGACTGAGAGCTCTCTAGTCTTCCTCAGACAGGTGATTAATGCGAACTCTCTTGGCGTCCTCGCTGGCCCTACAGTGAACGACGTTCATCATGACTCCTGCCATTCCTCAGCCCTGGCTTAGGGCACGCCACCATCCCCCATCATGCCGTTCTCCAAACGAGTCTTGTGACATCTCAGACGTCTTGCGCCTCCCATCAGCAGGCTTCACTTCTCTCCCACTGCATGGACTGAGCCCTGTGCTCCAGCACAAAGCAATGCTGATGGGTCCCCAGGAACAGCATGGAAACCAGCTATTATTAGACACTCATTGGAAGGCTGGCGTCTTGCCATGGGTGATGGTTGCACTTTTCCTGGATGCTGCATAAGCAGTATAAGGCTGGAGGAATGAAGCTGGCCTGACCAGGAACAGAGGCAACAGCAATGCCGTAGCGACTAGGAAAGATTTACAGAACCATCACTCCTCTTAGTGGTGGAGGAGGAGAAAACAGAGAAAAATGTACTTACCTCACACAAATACTAACTATTTAATGCCTACATCTCTCTCTCTCTGTGTGTGTTTGTGCTTATCCATCTTTTATTGTCATTTTCTCTTTCTCCTCTGTCCATTCTTTTTCTGTATTCATCACAGTGAAAAAGGTTGTTGACATCAAACGTTTGTTGTGAAGCAAACACTGTTCATACAATGCCTCCAGCTGTGTATGTGTGTGTGTGTGTGTGTGTGATTATCATTTTTTCTTGGCCTGAGTTTCCACCCTCACTTGTTTCTCTATCTGTCACAGTGCAAGGAGGAGGTATGTTGGCATGGAGCATTTCTAGAGAGATAAATTATAGGCCTGTTGGAACACTCTCTTTCTCCTTTCTCTGCTCTCTCTCTCTCTCTCTCTCTCTCTCTCTCTCTCTGCACTCTGTCTCTGTGTGTTCTCAGTGAGTGAGTACTTCTGTTTCTCTGAATTCGTCATTAGACCCCGGGACCACAGGTAGATGTAAGCAGTGGGGAGGAGGGCAGAGGAGAGCGAAGTGGCTGTCTGAGGCTGTCTGGTCCCACAGGGAGCTGGCTCAAAGTGCTACATCTGCTCCCTCTGTAGAGCGCCACCCTGGAGATGTTGGGGTGCTGACTTGCAGTGTTGTTGAGATGTGCCAGTGGGGGGACTCAGAGTGGGTGATCTGTCATTAAGACAAGATCTTGGATCTGTCATTAAGACACGAAGTTTGAGGACTCTGTCTTTCTCTCTGTCTCTCTCTTTCTCTTCACCGTTTATTTAACTATTTAAATGTGTGTTTGTGTGTGTGGATGAATACACGACGGTGTATTTGTGGGGCTGCGATGGGGTCTCTGGTTGTTAACATAGAAGAAAAATGTATGCTTGCTTAAAGCCCTTAGTCTGTTATGGACCATTTTACAGTTTTCCAACATACAATTTAGTTTTAGATAAACATATGTCTTCTCTCATCTCTCTTCAATCAGACAGTAAAAAGTGAATTGAGTAGAATTACTGACAAATCTCTTCCATTCTGAAACTGCTGCATTGTTTTTTTCAGTTCGGTCTAATAATCAGAATGCATTATAAGTAAGCCAGGAAACATTTTCTCTGGTGTTTCAAAAGTTCTGTATCACTTCAGAGAGAAAAAAAATCAGTCATTATTTCAGTCAGCCGGGCAGAAAATTGAAATCCATACCAGAATAATAAGTTGATGTTTAATTTTGCTCTTTGAGGTCAATGCATATAAAGTCTGGCACGCTGGAGAATCGAACTGAACTATGTTTCTTTTTTCTTGTTGTGTTCTTGTCAAACTCTCAGATTCATATTCACAGAGGAAATTCCCCATTTTTCTCTAAATGGGCTCGGAATTAGCTTCCGAAATATTGCACAATAAAGTGCTCCTGAAAATGCAAAGCGAGGTAGAACAGAATATTTGATTAAAGGCCCACTATGCAACATTTTTCATTTACTGTAATTAATCCGTTTCATACTGTTTATGATGCTAAAATTAGTCATTACACGGCGAACGAACGGTGTAGAATGCGCCACCGTGGCCAATAGCGGTAGATACAGCACTTGCAATGTTCAGCAGCACGGACCGCCTCCAATAGAATGCAGTGCAATACAATGCAATACAGCGGGCTTTAGAGGGAGCTCGTGAGAGAGAAAAACAGAATGTTGCTTAGTGCCGGTTTAAATCTCTCTGTCGTCTTAGTAACAAGACAGTAAGTAACAGACATCCCTGAAAGGTTGTGGTAAAGTTAAAGTTAGCAAAAAAGCGGTATAAACAACGGACTCTTAGAATTGATGAGGATGATGCCTCTCCGTCTAGCCCTCCTCTCCTTTCATTTTTTAATCTTGTGTGCTCACGCACTCTATCTGTGCTGTGTGTGTGACACAGATTGAGAGAGGCACCAGGGAACGTGAGTGCACAGGAGAGAACTCCTGCTGCTTCTGCTGCCTGACTGATATGTTCCTTCTTGAGTCAGCCTTTAATTCTCTCTGAAATGTCAGCCTCATGGATACTATAACTGAACGCTACATCAAAGAGCTCCACTGTCTCTGCAGGATGAAATTACTTTAGGAATTGTCACCATAACAACATACTGCAGGACATGTAAAGGGTTTAATCATTTGAGAGGTTGTATAGGAAGGTATGTTGGAATTATGACATACACTTACACTCTTGGAAACATATTTTCTGTTCTTCAGAAGAAATGTTTGTGTGCCCATAAAAATACACCCCCACACACAGATCATCTGGCATTATTTGTGATATTCATCCAGCATCCACCTGCAAGCCATATTTTCTTCTACAGTATACATTTGTACCTTTCCCGCCTTCTGTATTTTCTGTGTGCAAGTCCACACTTACATCTGTTTTTAGAATGTGTCACCAAGATGCTTTGTGATTTAGTCACATCATCCAAAATGCCTGCTGATGTGGCTTGAGTTGGCCAGCCGGTGATCCAGTATTGGGCAGTTTTTTTGGCCAAGTACAGTGGTACCTTTATTAGCTACATTTCTAAGGCTTCAGCTCACAGTAACAAATCATTTATCTAGAAAGATTAATTCGTAATGAGATGGATTCAATGCATGAGAGATTAAAACATTAAATTAAAATAAAAAAAATGTTTACAAGGTATAATTTGTGTCTCACATTTGCACAAGTGCTCAATTCAAGGGGAAGCCTATTAGTTAGTTTACTAGAATCTTGGAGCCTTTCATATATTTTAAATCTTACTTTTGCAACTTCTAGCTTGTTACTTTTTTTCCTCAGGTAGTTTTAGTGTACATGCACTGTAGTGAGGCTTCTCATCAAATGTGGAGTAATGCGTAGCTTAGCTAACTAGCTAACAAATTCTAAGTCGCTTGCCCAACACTGATGTGACCACATATCTGTATGTACTGTATGCATACTAATGTGTTGTCATGCCTCCCAGGGAGTGTGTTTTAATGAGCGTAACACTGGCATAACACAAATGGTCAGCCACGTCTCTTACACATCTCAATCCATCATTGACTGCTAACAGGCAATGCTTAGTGTGTTTAACCGTTTCTTTTTTCTGTTCAGATGTAGTTTGCGACTTTTAAGTCTCTCTTTCTCGCTCTCATCCTTTTGATTTCAGTATCCCAGCAACCAGGCCCTCAGATGTTTGGTGACCCTGGAGGCTCTGCTACCACGCCGGTCCCTGCCTACTCCGCCACGCCCGGCCCCCACATCATGAGCTCATACCCGCCCCCTCCGTCCTACTGCAACCACCCTCCCCCCTCCTACGACCAGGTAGTCAAGAACACAGAGAAGAAGTAGAACCAGCTGGGCACTGGCCGCCACTTGCTCGACCTACATGTAGGGGGCACTCTTGGCACAGCGCTGCCCCCGAAACTCTGATGAAATTGATTCAAACCTGAGAAGGAAAAGAAGTTTGATTTGTGTGCATGCGTGCGTGTATGTCTGTGTGCGTGACATTGGTGAAATTTCCCTGTGTACTCTGTATGCGTGTGTGTTTGTACGTATGTGTGTGCAGTGCACTGTTCTCAGGATCACTCACTGATGTTCCTGAGCCCACATTACAGCCTGTGTGGGACTTGCTGTAAACCAGAACATGGGACATGGGAACACACGTACTAGTAGTTGGGTAACTCCAACTAACTAATCTTTCTCGTCTTCCTTTTTTAACTGTGCTTGTGTGTGTGTGTGTGTGTGTGAAAGGCATTGTTCTGCTGAGGAATCATTAACCACAGATACACAGGTGGGTGCCAGGCTTCCTTGAGGCAGATGGAAAGGAGTGGGTTCCCACGGTAACCACGGTGGGTGCCATGGGAGCCCAGCCAGTTGGCAAGGTGAGGCCTGTGAGGCGTGCTTTTCTCACAAAACAATGCCTTCATTTGCAATCGCTTAAGCCTATTATCCCTCCTGTTATCAAATGGATATTCCCCACGACGGTTTGCAAACCCAAGGCGCTGATCTATCATCTGTCGGCTGTTCATTCCTTTCAGAGTCCTTTCCATTCTGAGAACAGGCAGCAGAGACCAACCTTCACATTAACGCAGCTGGCCCCTCCCAGGCTCCTCTTCTACAATACACACAGTGTACAGAGGATGTACACTTCCCTCCGCATATGTGTGTGTCAAACATGTGAATGAGTCTTTAGCAGCACCTACAGTAGTTCTACCAGATGGGCTTGTGGTGTGTTTATATCCTTCGTAATGCCAACAGTGGTCTGTATCACTCACCGCTTCAATCTCTCTGTAAAAGCTCTGTAAGAGTCAGGCCACGACTGGCACAAGTAGCCCTAGCTGTTCCTGTTCCAGAGGATGCTCTATGGAGACGTCACATAGCGATTAGAAGGGGAAACGCTCCACAAGGTGCCTGGCGGGCCGAACCAAACCGCTCTCTATTTCAACCTCTCCGGACGTGACTCTGCACCGGGTCTGGGAGCTGATAGGGCTGATTGCGGGCGGATATGGATTCAAGTCAACCTCGGTCTCTGTGTCAAACTGGCCATTGTGTCTGTGCCTGTGCCATGTTTTGCATGAAGGGAGAATAGAGTGTGGAAATAAAAAGTGAAGATTTCAGAAAACATATATTTGGGAGTAACCTTCAGTCTGTGACTTTTGGATGCCTGCCTAAGGCCGAGGGGAGAGGCTGGTATGAGACACTGTACGAGTGCTACTGCTTCCCAGCTAACAATGGTTCACTATGACGGACATCTTTTATCCATAAGAACTAAAACAACCAGCCGTATATCAGGAACTGATGATGAAATGGAACACTGAAACTTGAAACAACCGAAAGACAGCTGCAACATGTTTTACAGGCCTCAGTATTTTGGACAAGGTGACTGGCTCCCCACCTGGAAACATAATAATCATTTAATACACATAAACAAACAATCTGTTTTCTAGGTGCTTGTTATTGAGGGTTTACAAAACTATTGTTATGACCTACTGCTGATGAGCTGAAGCACAAGAGTTAGCGATGTGGTGCAATAACCAATCAAAAATAGTAGTTGCAACTAAGATCCTAGTAGCTTCATCATCCATAGAACTAACTGACAGGTGATGGTATTGACCTGGAAAAATGTTTTATTGACATTGAAGCAAGTCTCATGTCATGTAATACAGCACAGTGGTAGTCGTTAAGTTCCCTTTCTGTCTTTTTAATGACCTGCACTTTTGAAACCTGCATTAATGTAAACACCACATCTGGTGGGTGAACAGTCAAATTTCAAATACTGACTCATTGTTAGTGTATTCAGTACATTTTTTTTTCCTTATTGTGTGATGGTTGAGCAGCGTTATTGGATTCCGTTTTGGCAGTGCAGCTAGGTCTTTAAAGCTGTAAATCAATTTACGGAAGCTGTGCAACTGATTTCTGTCTACATTCGGTGTAGGAGTCAGCTACTGTAGGTCAAATACTGTATGGAACTCAAAACACAACAGGTAAATACGTGTTGCAGCAGTACAGATGACTGGATGTCATTCGTGAGCTTGGTTGTATTCTGCAGTGCCACAATTGTACTCAATAAATGCCAGAGGAGTCAAATTTGTGAGGAAATAAATGTTGTGTATGTTGTGCTTGTGTTTTGCTTAATACATTTGTCTCTTTTTTTATTTGTATTATTTTATTTCTATCTATGCAACTCTCAGATGTATTTCTATAGCCACATCTTTGCTTTAAATGTTTGCCAGGCATAACTTGTTTCTACTGTCCTAATGAATTACGTTTAAAACAGTTGATAATTAAAAGAAAATAATAAAACTTTCCTCCAGCCATGCGTGTTGCTGTTGGCCAGGTGGGTCTCAAGAAATGCTGCCATAAAGAAAAAATGAGAAAATTAGCATCTAAAGATAATGTGTGTATACTAAATATATATTAGGGCTGTCAAATTATTGAAGTTTTTAATCACAAAAAAAAAAACATATATAGTTAATTGTGATTATTCGCAAAATAGCAGAAAAAAAAATTTCAGTTTAAATGGTACTTAAAAACATTTAATACAGAAAATACAGAAGTTTAACTCGAATTCAAGCTTGCATCCTGTTGTCAAGCAGTGTGTGGTTCCTCTTCATCCTGTCTTCCTCTCTCTTTATTGCTCTTGTGGGTGCACATTGAACTGCAGGTCAAGGCAGAGCTTAAACTGGAGCTGTATCATTAGGCTATGTCACTGAAGGACAAGGATGAGATTCCTGTAGTCTGTGTGTGTGTGTTAGAATGAGAGAGAGAGAGTTATTCAGTCCATCAGTACCATTTAGTAGGGCTCTGGCTGATCTGAAAACCTTTGATACTCTTGATGTTTAAAACCAGAGAAGGACAGCACGGTAGAACTCAATTGAGTCCCTCTAAGAAAAATTTCTTATGCAGAAATTCGTATTATTTTCTTTCACTCAAACAAAGGAGCTTCTCTCTTTGCCTTTTCCTAGAGGTAGTGCCCCCACGGACCGAGAGCCTGATATGACTCATAACTAGCCATTATGGGAATGCTAGCGTGCTTCACATATAACTTGTAGACATACAGTACTATTGGCACTTTTAATGCAGCCGCTCTGCGTGGGAGTAATTAGGCTGCTGTCGCATAATGGTCTCTGAAAACTACAGGAAAGACATTGTGTTTTGTCTCCCCTACCCTATACATCTGAGTTGTGAAAAACTTTCTAGAAGTCTGAGTATCTTTAAACACAGGAAACTGAAGACCCCCTCTGTGGAAACCTGTCAAAATAACAGGGAGAAGAACACTGAGGCAACAGCTGAATAATAGGTTTGTTTAAAAGTAGACTAAAATGAATGAATATGGGGATAGAAGTGCATTTTCATAAAAAAAAAAAAGAAAAAAACAGGACAATATGGTGTCCTGGGAAGGATGATCAATTTCCCAGTACAGGCTGAGAACAATCCTGGAAAAAAGACGTGGCATGTGGCAACTCTAGGTGAGGCCCAAGGGCAGGTGAGATGCAGATTGCTGTGGCTTTTATTAAAGAGCTGTATTTTGACAGGGTTTGTCCTCAAGAAATGGAACGTTCTTGTGTAGGGGGCCAGGGACATGTTATTGGATTACTGATAATAGGTAGAATGTAATTAAAAAAAAAGACGAGTCAAGTTATTTGGTTTCTTGAAAGGCACCTGCATTTTCAACTGGTTTCACTATTGAGTAATTTCATGGGAATTAATTAAATAATACTAAACTTGCATGTTTTATCCACATAAAATCTAAGGGAAAGATGACACGACACATGGTCTCCGTGCCCGTTTGATATTATTAAATTACCCTAGTGGTAGACCTCAATCTTATCTCCATTACAGCATTTCCCCAGCATTCGTCATTACTTTGAAGATAACAATCCAACGGGCAACAATTTATCCATAATCAGCAATAACCTTCCATTGGAAAGTGTTTCTCTGTTACTCTTAAAGGTAAAGTCATGAGGACCAAACAAAACATGCAACAGAGGTAGATCAGTCCTTCTAAAGAAACTGGTATTATTTGGGGGCTAATTATTGGTATTATTCAACTGCTAACTGATGACACCATCAAAACACCTTTGTTATTGTTTAGAACCTATCGCCTTTAACCACCTCAATCACCCTGATATAGGCTACCACACAGAATGTCCTGATGTCCTATTAACACTACATTGGTAGCTCAAATGTATTCTTTCAGGCTTTTATAATGCAACAGCCTTAGACCAGTGGGCTCAGCAGTGATCCATCCATTTCCCTTTATGCTTTCCTTATTACGCGCATTTCCCTCTTCACCACTGCATGGTTCTGGATAAGCATACTCCCTGAGGTTTTCAAATTGCCTTTCGTTAGACTTATTTTCTGGGCTCCTACTGGGTTCAGAGCCAACAAGGTTCACTTCATTAAAGACAAATGGCAGATCTGCGAGGTTAATGATGCTGCTAAATGAAGTCTCGGTCTCTGCCCCTCCACAACCCAGAAAGGAAAAAGAACAAAGCAGAGCATAAGCTTACACTATGGCACTTTGAACTTCCCTTCTGCCATTAGACGGCAATTTCTTTAACATATGTATATATGTCCCAAGATTTGCAAAGGCAAAAAATAGCCTCTGAGACAAGCTATGTGGTACAATGAACACACTGAAATGAAAATATTTAAGAAGAACAGTCAAGAAAGAAGCCCAGTTTATTGCAACATTCATAAGCAACACTGTTTGCCCGAGGAAACAATAATTACTGGAAAAGCGGGAAAAAAAAACAAAAAGAAAACAAGGTCATTCTTTCATCTCTGTTCCAACAATGCTCATCTCATCAAAGTTACGTTCATCACCTTAGGTCAAGACATACTGACACACATTGTAACGTTACTGACGAAACAGTACACACAACACACGACCAGGACACTCTAGGTACACAATGGTGGTTACAAGGACGCCACTAGTTTGGTTTTTGAGCCGTGCGAGGAACATTCTGGCAATAACACGCTGTTGTTTCATGCAGGGGGTGGGGGGGTTGGGGTGGTGGAATGGAGACGACCGAAGAACACGACCGAAAAAGACGAGGCGTAACGAGGAACAAATACGACCAAGGACAGAGGCACAGTTAGTCAATGGGGGCACAGGCATGCAGAAGCAACATTCCATAGATAAGGAAGCCATGGGATCCTTTGTTTCTGCCAATTACTGAAACCAATCACCCATAGGCTAAGTACACACAAAGATAACAAAAACTTTGCTTTTTTAAAAACAAGAATAACAAAAAACGAAAGAAAAAGAACAGTCGCACATAACAAAGGACTTATCACCACCCTCCCCTCAAACTCAACAAACGGGCCAACATCTTCACCAGAGTGCAGCACAGACAGAACTGGAGGTGGCCACTTGCAGATGTTTTAGGCTGAAGGTTCAGGTCTTGTTCAAGGTTGCATCAGTGTCTGTGCAAAAGAAACTTTATTGGTTGCCAGCAGCAACAAAGAATCCCTCCCCCCACCCCTCCAAAACACACTGTTCACTTTCCACCCCACCTCTCAGGTGACAATGTGAGGAACCATGCCATCCTTATGAATCAGACCCACACTTTCCTGACCCAAAGCGTGAAGCTGGCCACCACCGTCTTGTGACCCCAAGGTCAGTCCTTCTTCCCGGGCATTTCTCCAACTTGCTAGCCCGACGGGGGTCAAAGTTCAAATGCGGGGAAAGAGGAGGCCTCAGGCTGGCTGATGTCAGACAGGAAGTGGATAGCTCCTGCCATACCTACCAGACAAACACAGCAAACACACACACAACAATGTTTATAAACACTGTATGTAGAACAGTACAGTATGGTAGAAATTTATACAAATACAGAAAGGAGATACATTTACAGATAAAATTTATAAAAGGTGAGCTTTGAAAGGGAAAGATTTTTTAAATTCATCACCCTCAGCAATTCAGAACAAGCAGGCGGAGCGGAGCGGCCCCTCCCTCTCAAATCTGCACCAGGCCACTAGCCTCAATTCCACTCCTCACTCATCTTCAAATGTTATCCCGCTCTGAAATTGCTCGACATTCACACGAAAAGACAAACTCATAGTCTACATGCCTCATCATGTGTCGTCCCACGCTGGTGGAATAACCTACCAAAAACAATCAGAACAGGGCCATCTCTGGAGGCCTTCAAAAAGCTCTTAAAGACCCAGCTATTCAGAGAACATCTTCTATCCTAGCACTAAAATGAACTGAAGCACTATCCCCTAGCACTATGCTCCTTAAGGTTTCTGCTATGTAGCTTGATTGTTATCCTCGTTTTGTAAGTCGCTTTGGATAAAAGCGTCTGCTAAATGCATAAATGTAAATGTAAATGCCTGACTGCCAAATTAAATCATACAAAAAATCTTAGCCTACAAGCAAAAGGATGTTTTCATGGTGTGAGCCGATGACTGTGAATAGAATCGGTGTGAGACTGGAAAAAAAAAAATCTTCCCACCATATTCTCTGTGCTCAGCTCTGCTCACATGCTCTGCATGCAGGTTTCATGATCAAAAAGTTCAACATTTTATAAGACCTGTGCAGCAGGACCAGTGGATCAATGACTTCTGCGTACTGAAGTGCAGTGTGAAAGGAATGATCCAATTAAAAGCAGCACTGACTTCAGCCTCTTTACAAAAACATGTTCTTTTTTCCCCCAGTCCTTGGACTGATGCTAGACTCAAGTAACCTGGAGCAACCGTGCCTCTCTTAGTCTCATGAATCAAATAAGGGCACTGCTAGTGCCATGCGGGAGAAGAGCTGGTATGGGCAAGTTGTGAGCCCCTCCATGCACTGGGCAGTTCAGACACCACCGGCAGAAACATGCCAATTTGCATGCATGTTAACACTCGTCTGTCCCGCGCATTTGAGTTGCCATGACAACGGCGGCAAGTTATGGCAGAGCCTTGGCCGTGCCAACCTGGGGGGTAGGCGATATCTTCTTGGCGGAGATGGCATGGCGTGACACAGAGATAAGAGAGCGGATGCTCGTTCATGTGTGTTTCTTCGCTACCAGCAGGTGATAACACAACTCCCCATTAAATTAGGACTTCAAGGCTGCAAGAACAGTTACTGTCTGGGATCTTCAGCATGGTAGTTCATTTATGCGGTCACGTCCCAAAATGCTTTTCTTTTCCTATCCTTTCTTTTGTTAAATGTGGCTTTCTTGCAATAAAATTAGAAAAGAATAATATCAATGAATTATTAAATGACCTAAAATAATAGAATGATAACAAAATCTGGCTTGATTTCACACACTTCTAAAAGAGTTGTGTAAGTGCCTGTGGCCAGTGTTGGGAAAGTTCACATTCTACATGAACTAGTTCAGTTCATAGTTCACAATTTTTAAAATGAACTAGTTCAGTTCATAGTTCATAATTTAAAAAAATGAACTATGTTCACAGCTCCAAAAAAATGAACTATTTCAGTTCTTTTTTTCAGTATGTGTATGTATAATTTTTTGGCCTCAGACGGCAATTATTTAGTTTAACACTGAAACTGTATCATATATCTTCCTATCCAATTTTTAATTCTTATCTAACCAGGGTTTACATTACCATTGAAGGCAGAGGCTTCCCCATTGTTTTAACACTTAGCTGAGGACGTGACTGAAGTGCAGATTTTTATTTTTCAAAGCCGATGGGCAAGTTTGCACTAAATACTACTATAGATAGTAACTGTAATTAATTATTGATATGTTTTTATTTTGATGAGACAATTTATAGTATAAGGAAGGTATTACATTGTATGTGTACAGTGATTTTGGTGCAACTAGTTTATAGTGAGATATTTATTGAATTGAGTCCCTTTAACAATAGACTAAGCCACATTTTCCCACCCTAAGATTACTGTAGGTTTGATGGCACTACAGATCTATTGGAGCAAAGATTTTCACCAAAGTAGATAGTCTAGTACGGCCATAATGAGGCTATCGTGTGTTTTGATTTTGCTGGTACAATTGAATTAGTTGAGTTATTGAATGTTATTCGTAATTAAAAAAAAAAAAAAAAACTTTAAATATAGGGTATATAAGGTAGCCTACATTTCGCCAAAGAGGTGTAATATGACCCTGATAACATTACAACAGGCTTTGGTGACTTTGGTAGCTCTTTACTCATTGGCAGTGAAGTTATTGACATTAACACGCTTGTGTTTTGCACTTTGCAGGCAGTCCCAAGCATTCCACTGAAGATTGCTCATTGAGAGCAATGCCGTCCATATTTACATATTATTTGCAGCTCATTGTGTCTACCCTAGCCCTGTTGAATAGACCGGTATGCCTATATTGTGCTGTAAGATCGCTTTGTTGAAGATTTATTGAGCCCTGAAGTTCGAATCTGTCAATTTCTTTCTAACTTTAGTGAAGTGAATTTCTGTGCAGTAAAATTAATAGCCGAAAGAATTACCGAAAGAATTGGCAAAGCGTGCAGACCGAGAGAATTTTTTGACATGAGTCTCCTCATGTCCAATGCGCGACGGTTGAGAGAGTCCTTCTCCATACTGCTTTTTGTTTTGATGACGCATGCGACGCGACACTGGAGGAGGCTGGAGGAGGCCAAATTGGATATCCAATGCTCTTGTGCAATATTGCTCTCGGGCTCCACCCAACTTCGGCGCACACCTAACTTTTGACTACAGGACTAAACGGTGTGTTTTACACCTGGAAGGCTTTATAGATATTGGCACTTTGAACAAAATAAAAAAAGATTGAACGTGCCGTTCACAGACACCAGAATGAACGTGTTCACAGTATCGTTCATCAGGGAGTAATACAGTACATTCAGTTCACGTTCACCAAAATTATGAACGAGTTCATGAACTTTCGTTCAATGAACGCGTTCAGGTACAACACTGCCTGTGGCCTCTATGAAACATACCTTATGGTGTTATGCTCATCTGAATCATGATATTAAAGCAGCACTGGCTGCTTAATTTAAATATAAAAATGTTTGATTCAACTGAGAAGGCTGGATCCCACTGTTGTACCAGCAAAAACATGAGGCGATGAACTACAATGGGATGTATACTTTACATAGCCTATAACATCAGTGTGTGTGTGCGCATGTGTGTGTGCATGCGTGCTTATGTGTGTGTGTGCTTATGTGTGTGATTCAACTGAGAAGGCTGGATCCCACTGTTCTAACCACAGAAACATGAGGCAATGAATGACAATGGGATGTGTACTTCACATAGCCTAAAAATATGTGTCTGTGTGTGTGTGTGAGTTTAAAGTAAAGTTGTTCCCAGACATAATTGTGGCCAGTGACAGGGGGAATTGCATATGGATTCTCTCTCATGGTAATTGGCCTTTGTGAAGAGCAGGGTTTAAACGGTGACATGCTCGTTTGTGGCGAGGTTATTACATTGATCAGACTGACAGGGGCACGGTCAAAAAAACACTCAAGCCATCGGGGCTGCGTCCGGCCGCCTGTTTACCTTCAAACAGCGAGTAAGGTCGGTCGGGAATGCGGCATCCGTGGGTCCCGTAGTCCAGGCACCACTCGGCAAACTGCAAAGCGTAAACGGGAACTGGCATCAGAATTGGGTCCATGGACATGCATTCACATTTACATTTCAAATTAGATTTTCAGCCCATGACAATTTAGTCTGCCAAGAGCTCATCAGCTGAAGCAAAAATGGCAAAGGTTAATAATATTCAAGTTGTGGATGAAAACCTGGAAAGGAAAAGGAAAAGCAAAAAAGAAAGAAACAATGACCGCTGGGTTTCCCTGCAAGTTTGGATCACGCTGGACAATGCTTTCCGTGGCCAGAATTTCAGAACAAAAATCCCTCTGCCCTCCCTACTGAAGCTCTGGATGGGAGAGTACATCATCCAAAAGAAGAGACGCTGCACAGCTGCAGGTTCAGTAATCTGAGTGTGGACAATCCCAGAGATCCAACACGCCGGCTCAACAGGGTTACAGCAGTGAGGGTATTAGGTGTGTCAGTTTCTCCCCCTTCGAGTGTGTTCAAGGGAAGACTTGACTATGATGTGTGGAGTAATCTAAGAATAGTGTATCTGTGTGTGTGTGTGTGTGTGTGTGTGTGTGTGTCCTAAATCATCCTGGGGTCAACTATCAGTTAAGTGGCTGAGTCTGACATGAGTGTGGACACATGATGGTCTACAATATGTGTGTGTGTGTGTGTGTG
>JAGFZM010000008.1:1202664-1216533 GCA_017657215.1 Limnothrissa miodon | reverse complement strand
TGTGTGTGTGTGTGTGTGTGTGTGTGTGTGTGTGTGTGTGTGTGTGTGTTATAGTGGTATTTAAAGAGCTGGTGCAGCAATGCATTCTCAGGACCACACAATATAACTGCACCATCAGCAAGAAGAAACTAAATGGGTTGTGAACTATAGGGGGTCACCACTCTTCTGTAATAAAATGTTACCGCACACGCGCACGCGCAAGTGCACACACACACACACGAACTAACACATGCACACAAGTACACACACAAGCACAAGCACACGCGCACACACACACACACACACACACTCTGAGTCAGCCTGCCTTGGCAGCAGTATTTCCTGATGACTTCCAAGCAGTCCCATGGCCTGGGCTGTGTGAATCAATAAGGAAGCCAAGCAGACGAGCAGGAAGGGACCGGTGGGAGAAGCAGGCCCAGGAGGAGACAGGCGGGCGGGTGCTGCCGAGAGCCTCCCTACACAATACTGCCCTCTGTTTCCCACACTAGTGCAGCTCTGCAATCAATAGGCCTAATTACTAGATGGACCCAGCATACAGCTAGCAATAGGCTTTACATGGACACTTGGTTACCATGGAAGTTTTAACAACATTTACAGTCGACTTTCCTTATAGGGTGACCTACAATCGGTGTAAGGATCCAGATGAGAAAGGTTTTAAAAATTGATACATTTTGCCTTGCCTATGTTACAGCCATTACATCTGTGACTCAAACCAAATGACTGACAAGCTACAGACAGCTCTGAGCCCTACTGTGTGTTGACTGGCTGACTGTTTCAATCTTTTTCAAAAAAAAAAAAAAACATGGAGAAATGTTAAAACAATGTTTTTTTTCCTACAGAAATTACTAGGGAAAAGCAGTGTATGTTTTTCTGTGGTGGTCGAATATATACAATTTTCTTTTTCGCCAGCAGGTGTCACTGTGGTTTGCCAGGAAGGGCAGGGGCTCTCTGCTCAGCCTAAGTAAGCATCAGCGCTGGCCTCTCATTAGCTAGGTCTCTAGACGGCTACAGTCCTCCTCGGGGGATTCGGACTAATCACCTCCGAGAGACAGCAATCTGACAGCGTTGGGAAGCCCAGAGCATGATGGGTAGTTACATGTTACAGCCCTCATTACTGGTAATGCTGAAATTCTTCACAAACTTTACAGCCATCCCAAATGGACTGATAAACAGCACAGCATGTCACTGATGCTCCAACAATATTGCCAACCAACACTTAATAAGGCCAAAGCAAGGAAGCAAACACACACTCACACACACACACACACACACACACACACACACATAAGCATAAGCATGGAGCAAGAGAATGTGCATGAGCTACAGTGCTACTAACAGAAATGTTCAAAAACACATTATGGCATTTCAGCCATGAAAATGAACTTGCATGACCTTTAAGGTGTGTAATAAGTGCATTTAATGTGCACTATGTCCCTCCATCATAAGGCTTTTTGACAGGTGTGTGTGTGTCAGTGCAAACCCAGAAATGACCATGCATATGTGCATGTGCATGTAAATGTACTGGGGATGGACCATGTCCTTTAAACTGGCAATAAACACCCACACACTCTCTAAACTGGCAATGAAGATAAACACTCATACAGTAGACTGTCGTACACTCAAATAGTTTGGACGCGGGCCTTTTTTTTTTTTTTTTGACAATTCAATCGCGGGTCATCATCATCAGGCAAACCATGCTTTCCTAAAGAAAAAACGTTATCATAAATATTATATCATATCAAAAAAAATTATTTCCATTCATTTTAAATGACTGCTGCAACTACTGTAATCCTTCATTCAACAGATAGGCCTAGCAACCTGACTAGCTAATGATTTGGCTATTCATTATTAAAGCTAATTCTCGCATGACATCCTGATGTTGTTTCTGTTTGGATGTGTGAAACACAAAAATTCTTAGCTAGCGCAGCAAAAATGCCACTGTCCAAAGCGACGAAAAGAAAAGTTCATAGCAAATGTAGGACGTACAAAGAAGAATGGAAGGTAAAGTCTGCATGAATTTATGAACATCCAACATCTCATCCTGCAAGGAGGTTGTTGCTGCACTGTTGCGCTAATTGGTGCTTTATGTTAAGCGCTATGAGACCTGTCTTTTGTAAAAATGCACTATACAAATAAAATTGAATTTAATTGAATTTAGTTTCATTTAATTGAAGCGCTGACGGCTGGATATACACAGAGCTGCAAGATCCTGGTTCGGGGACTTTCTGGTTCACGCAGCAAAGTTACAAATGCGTCCCTCAACGCAGCATGGATTCTCACAACAACAGCCTACTGACGCAGAGGTTATTAAGGAAGTGATAGCGATAGTGTAATGAAATCTGTTGAATTGTCGTTTTTGACAGCAAATATTATACGTTTTTATTTTAATCTATCTGCACGCTAATTGGCCTTTCAGCTTGACAAAGTCCCCATTTCTGAACAAATACAGTTTATAATGTGATCACTGTGACCATAATCATGTTTTTTCATTTCTTATGCCTTTTAGCAAGAGTGTAGCGTGCATCTATGTGTTTGTGTATCACCTTATAGGCCATGATGAGCATGTGGATGACACCAGGAGCCCCATGGCACCAGTGGACCAATCTGTCTGTCTCATTGCTAAGGGATGAGGGGTAGTTGCCGGAGCGGAACTTTTTGTGCCGGACATAGTCGATGCTAGGCCGCACCAGCTCATTCAGGATATCGGGATTCACTTTGGCACTGGGCTAGAGAGAGAGGGAGATAGAGATAGATCGAGAGAAAGAGAGAGAGAGGGAGGGGAGAGAGGGGGGGGAGAGCACAAGAGAAGGGAAACAGTTCACAAGTTCATGAAATTTGTTGGAGCTTATAGCAAAACAGCTAAGAAGTTACACAAAAAAAAGTTAAGTTCTCAATTTTTACATCAGCGTGTATGTGTAGGTGAGCGTGTCTACATCAGGGTTCAGCAGCACACACGCACACACACACACACACACACACACACACACACACATTCATCTACTGACAAAAATGCAGTCTGAATGTCATACACACAGATGGTGGTGTCAATATAACGTCTATATTTCCATATGGTGGTATAACACATTCCTCTGATGTAACACTGTTTAACAGGGTTAAAACTAGATTGCGGTGGGAAACTCCTCATTGTTGTGCTTTCACTTCTTAAGTTTCCTTACCTGCAGTCTCTTTCTCTCTCCCAAACACACACGCACACATACATATGCATGCACACACACACAGATTCTGACATTTACAAACAAATCACAGTGACATGCACACATTAATTTGCACCCCCACACAAGAGCGCACACCACAACACTAATTTTGTGTGAGTAGCATGCTGTCGTGTTGCTGCAGCGGCATTATCATGATGCGTTAGCGGGCGGCACCAACAGAGTGCGAGCAGTGGAGCATGTCCATCTGCGTCACTGTGACGACAGACCGGTTGCCATGGCAACACCACTTCCACCATACCACACCTTGCAGAGAAAACAGCTCAATTATTCCCCCCTCCCCGCAAGACCCCCCACACACACCCATACACACACAAATAATGTCCACAGAGAGTAACCAGATAAGGCTGATTTTAAAAAGTCCAAATGAAACCAAACAAAAGAAAACCAGTAATCCAGAAACAAACACACATGATTTTCTTTGTTCAGCAGTGTGTGTGGGTTGGGATATTACAAAGCTTAACGTATGCCTGCTCTTGGTACTAGTGAAAAGAGGGAGCAATCCTACAAATCCCAGACAAACACTGACTGAGAGTATACAACTCAACTGAACAACAGAAAATACTGAATACACACAAGCATGTCTAGTATTTATCATACCTCCTCTATGATTTCAATATAGTAAATTGACAAATAGACAGCAAAGATATACTGTAGCTCGTCTTGCACTCAAAGCACCTTATAATGTATGCCACACACACACACACACACTAGTGACAGAGGCTGCCATGCAAAGTGCCAACCTGTTCACCGTAAGCAATCTGAAGGTTCAGCATCTTGCTTAAGGTGGAGCAGGGCCCAAACCTACAAATCTCTGAAACAGACCCTCGGTGCTGAAATGTGTGAGGCATGGGCAATACAATATATCTGTGATGATCCTCACTCATCCAGGTCATGGTTGTCAGGGCATTCTGTAATGGGCAACTAGACTGTACCAGACTTTTTGAAGCTTGAAGACGTTTCACTTTCCATCTGACAAGCTTCATTATTTCTAGCCTGGAGATTTTCATATTAAGAGATATATTGCTGGACTGGGGTCTACAGATCGCAGTTAGGCCCACAATCCAGGGATATATCTCCTGATATTCCCATCTTCAGGGTAGACCCGATGAAGCTTTGCGGCTGGCTAGGACTGAATTCATTGGATTCAAATACACGGTTTCAGTCACAGGCTGGTGCCTGAAGCAGCCGTATTTCACTACGGACTTTCAAGAATTGACATGGTTGTAGGCAGGCCTGATCTATTATAGATAAAAAACATTTGCCTGACATGTTGCCTTACGCATGAAACTAGGCTGTAGTTTCAGATCAGATGTCGGATCAGTTGTTCAGGACAAAACAATTTGAGCATATTTTATTGTCAGTTTCCACTGAAAGGTGTTTGGAGTCCAAATCAATAGTGCAGCATACACATCACACAGTACTGCACAGTCCTACAAACAAACAAACAAACAAACAAACATACAAACATACATACAAACATACATACATACATACATACATACATACATACAATACATAACATACACAACATACATACATACATACATACAATACATAACATACATACATACATACATACATACATACATCAGAGCCTAGTGGATATCAGTGTGGCCACAGCATTGTATTTCATGCTATGCATTGTTTTTCAAGTGTTCATGTAAGATTTATATTATGTCGCACACTCCAAACAAACCACAGATAAACATGCACATAAACACACTACACATTTATACCTGAGGGTGTAAAGTCAGTTTACTACAAGCCACTCAATGTGTGAAGACACACACACACACACACACACACACACATACCCGCATATACTGTAGCCTGCAATATGGGGCAAAAGAAATACTTTCCAAATAAACCAATGTTGTGTAAGAAAAGCAGGATAAAACCAACAAGATAAACTTTTCTATGAACATCTATTAATTCAGTCAAACTATTGCGGCAGCTATTTCCCAGCATGGTGCTTTAAACCAGGCACAGTGATTTATCATGGATAAAGAGAAAGGGAAGGGACTCGCAGAAATTCATGAATTATAAACTAGTGTGTCTCTCTTTCGCTCTCTCAAACACACACACACACACACAACTGTGTGACTAGAGGGCATACACTGTGAATGTAACTACATACACCACACACACACACACACACACACACACACACACACACATAAATAAGTGGTGTGTCTGTGTGAGTGTGTGTGAATGAGTGAGGTGAGTACATGGAGACAATGAGTGGATTAGAGTGAAGAGGGATGGTGCAGGGAAATTGAACAGCGATGGTGTTTAGGAATGCAGGAATTAGGAAAGACAGAGAAAGACAGAAGGAGTGAGAGAGGGATAGAGGGAACACAATCCCACAGAGGTTTGGAGGGAGAGAGAGAGGGAATGAAAGAGAAATAAGGGCAAGATAGATATTTAGACATAGTGTGAACATGTGCAAATGGAGGGGTTGTTACCTGCCTAGGCAGCCACTTAGGAGCAAAGCCACTTCCTATGTACCCAATGAGAGGGCAGTGTTGTCTTGAAAGGTTACTCACTGGCTCTTTCTGGCCTAAATAACTAATCCTGCCACATGCCACCTTTTCTGCAGTGCCGGGAAAATGCTGCACACTGAAAATCATTACTTATAATTAATTACCAACAGTGAGACAGACCAGACTATTCCCACTTCTACTTTATTTACCTATATATTTGTTTATATATTTGTTTATTTCCCTCCCTCCTCTGGTAGAAGGCTGGGCTCCAGAGTCCAGACGATGGGTCTGGTGGAAATGTTAAGTTATTCACCGGAGCAACCGACTTAGAGCTCATTTAAGGACTAATGGGCGGAAGGAAGGGTGGATGTGTGTGTGTGTGTGTGTGTGTGTGTGTGTGTGTTGGGAAGGGTGGGTCCAGATGGGCATACACTGAGCTCCACAGTAAAGCAAGGCGAAGCTGAGAAGAGGCCCCAGAGCCCTCGTCAGAAATTTAGTTTACAGCTCCAATCCTCTAAAAGTTACTCATAAATTATTCATCTGCTTAAAAGAACACTAATCAATCTGAGTGACTCACAGCTATTGAACCTCCACTTGGATGGGAGAATGTGTGTGTGTGTGTGTGTGTGTGTGATGTTTATTTCTGGAGTGGACTGGATTTGCTGATTTACAATATCTGATAAAAGAGCTAAATTAGTGGCCAACTGATTGATCGTCTTTCTGTGTTTCTGTGTGTGTGTCTGTTCTTGTGTGTGTGTCTAATCTACATGTACATAAATGTATAGTCCTGTGCATAATGGTCTTTATCTGCCTAGTTGATTGCACAGACAATCAACAACTGAAACCACGCACATACGTCACACACACACACACACACACACACACACACACACACACAAACTCTTAGAGTTTTAGAGAGAAACAAAGCTTAGTCGCTAGGGAATAGCTCTTTACAAAGGGCTGTCTTAGAAGATACTTCAGCAGGGGTGAGGCATAAAGGCAATTAAATGTTTAATTTACCCTACACTGATGAAATTGCATATTAAAATGCATTTTTCTTGTTAGCATTCATCTGGGTTCATCCAAGTGGGGAGCAATTATGTCAATGAACACAGTGATGTTGAATTAATTCAAAGCTTAAAGTTTAATACAGGAGATAGCAGTTGTCAATATGATTGTATCTGCGTGTGTGTGTGTGTGTGCGTGTGTGTTTGTAATGATGCACAAAGTGAAATTTCAGATCCATGGTGATGGGTACACGAGGTGAGCAAGATTTAATTCCTTACCTAAAGTGTAACTCAGAATGTGTGTGTACGTGTGTGTGTATGCATATGAGTGTGTGTGTCTGTTTGTTTGTGTGACAGCGAGAGAGAGAGAGAGAGAGAGAGAGAAAGAGAGAGAGTGTTACTAAACCCTGTGTTAGTCAGTCAGCAGCGTGTCATAGCTGGCTACCAGTCTATGTGTACTGACTGCCATACTAACTAGTGTTATTGCAGTATGCCGCAGTGACCCTGCACACTCCTCACCTCCAGCATACACACACACAGAACAAAGGGAGAAACAGCCACTGCACACTCCTGCCAAATGAACAGCAGCAGAATTCTCCAGTGCTGACCTGCGTGTGTGTGTGTGTGTGTGTTGCACACTCACCTGCATGAGGGTGTAGTAGATACCGGCCAGTCCGTGCGCGGCACCTACATACTGTTTCTTATGCCACTCATACAACAGGGGGCAACGATCCGTTTTCTTCTCCTCTTTGGACATGTTCTTCCCTGACTCCAGGATAGCAGTCACCACCTGAGTAACATAACACCAAAGACTGGTCAATGATCTTATGTTGACTGTGGTTACAATATGTTCAGTGATGTTATAGAGACTGAACTGGCCCTGTTCAGACCAAACATGGTTTTCAACTCGAAACACGAGTTTTCTGAATTTGTGAGCGATAAAAACATGTGAGGTTGAAACTGATTATGTACATTTTGTTGCCATGACAGCACAGATTTGGCTAAATTCTCTGACTTAGCTATGACTGGCAGCTGAGCAATGGCCCAATGTAAAACAACTAAAGAATTATTTTTAACTTTAAGCACCTGAAGTTTTCAAATGCCTTGCTTATTTTTCCCTACAGCGCCTTACTCCCATTCAGCAGGGTTGTTTCATTGTTCCATAGGAAAGTAACTAAAAAAGGCGTGTTAGCATGAATGCTGCCTAAGTGCTAATGTGGCATTGTAAAGACACAGTTCTAGTGATGCCAATTTTTGAGCAACAAGCAGAGAAAGCTGAAAAATATAGTTGTATCTCTCCCCAAACAACTGGTTTCAACTTGCTTCAACTTGGCTTTCTGAAAGTCTATTTGTGACATTTCCTTTAGGGTGAGGGACTGCCATCAGCTTAGTTTTTTTTTTTCCTAAAACAGAGCTTGTGGTTCTTTCAGTAAACCAGGCTTTGCCTCAAAACATTACCTTGGTTCATTTTCAACAGCCTAAATAAAAAAGTGATAGAACAAAAATCAGTTGTTGTGATAGATAAACAATTTCATGTGTTTGAGCACACAGCTCAAGCTATGAGGCAGTGAGGGTTTTCTATAATACCCGAAAAAATAAGAGCATCTTACAAACAGTATGTATGGCTTTGGTGAATTCTGGGCTTACGGTGGAGGTTTAATGGCGGTTGTCTATTTTAGATGACACAGAATGTAGCGATGCATTTAGGCTTTGATCAGTCTCGCAGAGGCTCACATGTCCTCTGCTCTCCTATCCTCAACTAAGCCTCGTCTTTGCTGTTTCTCTACATCAACACTTTGCAGTCACAGAGTTTTGCGCCTTAGTGTTAATCAATCAAGTGTCTCCTGTTCCAGGGAAAATTCAAACTATGCTCATTTTTAATCTTATTCTAACTCTACCATCATCATATTACTGTTGTGCCATCGTCAATCTATGTTAAGGTTTTTACGTTGCTACCGACAAAACCATCTTCTAAACACCTTGATGATTAATAAATCACATAAATGCAATTCGTCAGGTCAGTAACAGCATCAAGTATTTAAGTAATTCACTGTTCATGTCCATTAAAACAGCCAAAGATTCAGACATGATTCAGACATAATGGAGTAGAATCTGCTATCCTTGTTAAGCCCATTACTTTCAGGCCAAAGGTTGACCACCACACGTGGATGTTACTGATGGGGATAGATAGGGAAGACCCAGAGTAGCAGTAGCTGAGAATAACAGAGGAAAAAGTGTGACAGAGAAAAAGGGTGACTGAAGGAAAAAGTGTGTCTGAGCGTGTGAGGGTGAGGGCGAGGGCGAGAGAGAGAGAGAGAGAGATAGAGGGGGGGGGGGGGGGGGGGGGTGGAGAGACTCTGCCTGCAGTCATATAGGCAGACACACAAAATTGCTGCAGTTTCATGGCTCTCCAGGAAAGAAATCACCTGACTGCTCATCAAAAAGAGCCTCAAGGCCAGGATATGGAATCACTGTGTGGAGCTGAGGCTTGCTAGTTTGTGTGCATTTATTGCAGAGATGTGCACCACTGTGTGATAGTTCCTAGCCTAGTTCATGTTTTTTTTCTTGGGTTTGTTGCTGAGATTGTGTGACGTAAGATTTAACCAAGGTAAATACTTTCATTTTTTCAAAATTGAATTATCTATTTAAGGTTGATACATGGATAAGGTCTATATATAGGGATACTATTAATGATTCTGCTTTGTCATGATCTGCTTATGCATCAAAATGCATTTATATGTTAAACTGAGGATAATACACTGCATGAATAATGTGTGTGACTGTGTGTTTTACTGTATTCCCAGTCAAAGATCTGCTTCTCTCTCTCTCTCTCTCTCTCTCTCTCTCTCTCTGTCTCTCTCTCTCTGTCTCTCTCTCTCTTTCTGTGGCTGAGACTTGTGATTTCCGAGCAATCTATCTTTGTATCAGTTTCAGCCTCCAACTAAATGTGACCTGAACCACATCCCACAAACTCGACCATACCTGAACTTGATAAAAAAATCTGAAATCTTTGTAAACCCCTCCTAAAGTTAATGTTAATACTTGAACCAAGCCAGACGGAGATCTGGACAAAGACAAAGACGCAAACTCATGTTTGAACTCCCATATCCCTACCTATTACCATAGTAGACAAGAAGGAATAGGTTTAGGATCGAATCCATTTCCATTAGGGGATAAAATCCATGTGGTACTCGAGGCAATTTTATACAAGGATAATTAAATCTTCCTCCCAAACTCACCACCACTGGTCAAAGATCAGTTACACTTTACACTAGGTTGCATGCTCTTTCGTGTCAAGGTTGTAAATACGTGTGAGTGTGTGTGTACACGCAGGCAGACCTTTCTAGTTCGCATTATCAAAATGCCTAAGTGTTCACTAGCTCTGCCTTTCGTGTTGGATGGTTGTAAAGCAACTCAATCAGAAAGCTTATTCCCATATATATAATTGACTCTTCTCCTTGTGTACTTGACCAGGCCTTTCAAACACTACTCTTCTTTTGGGGTCACACTCTCTGAAATGAGATATTTCAAGAGCCTGCCTTCGCATTCACACATTAAGTCTGGAGTGTACACACCTCTTGACAGCTACAATTACAACTAGCTTATACTTCTTCATAGCATCCTTTAGAAATGTATTAGGTAATAAGCCCCTCTACAGGTTTGTAACTGACTTTAGTAATAAAAATGCTCACATGTCTGTGTGGCTGACTGTCCCTTAGAGGGTGGTGCTACACCCTTAATTGCAGTAATGAGGGCCTGGGTATATGAACTAATCTAGGGTATACATTTTACATTTACTTTATATACAGTCATATGACATTTTAGTCATTTACTCATTTAATATTCAATACTATAAGCATAGCTGGGCAGCAAGTTCAACTGCACACACAAACACACACACAGACACACACACACACACACACACACTCACACTTCAATCCAATTACAATAATAGGCACAGTGTTATTTACATGGTCTTCATTTCAAGGCGTTGTACAGAAACAAATATAAAAGGATACTCCTTGGGTGGTTTCCCCCTCCACTCTAATAACACTTCCTAGAACACACTGAATAATGAGGAATATTTAATATGGAGTGTTCTACCACACATGGAAATGTCCCAAGTGTAGAAAAGACACCAGCGTAGGTAGTATAGTGATGGAAGAGTCAATAAAGTGCCTCTAATGAGAGTGGTAAAACAGAACTGCTTAAAAAGAGAGAGAGAGAGAGAAAGAAGAATGGATTGTTAAGGGGAGGAAATAGATCACCTCAGAGGTTTTAGACAAGAAGAGAGGCTAGTGGTTCTATAGGCAAACACCATGAGTAGAGACACTGCACTCATGCCTCTGGAGGTGGGTGTCAATTAGATAAGCACAAGCACAGAGCCGCAGGAGTAAAGAGAGAGAATGAGAGAGCGAGCGCTTGCGCACACACACACACACACACACACACACACACAAATGAATGCTTCATTTAAATGTCTAGACTGACTGGCTTTAAATAATTCCTGGACTGTCACTATAATGTATTTGCGGAGAGCAGCAGGAACAATGGGAGTAAAATAGAGATGGCGCTCTCTAATAACACTGGGACATAAGACCTTCCTCAGAAAATCACACTCTTTTGACACAAACCTTTCACACAATGTAAAAACACACTAAAATTGTATATAATTAAATAAGAGTGTTTTAGAAAGCATAGTGCCTTTGTCTTGTATATATGTGGTGTGCCATCACTTTACAGCTGACCGACCCAGCTCAGCAGTCCTGGGGACCTTTGACCCTTGAAAACCATCGTCTACAGTCAGACTAACCACACTGATCACCCCCCTTTCTCTGAGTTCACCCCACCTCTTTCTCCTCCTAGTTTTCAATCATTAGTCTTCAGAACTGAAGAACTGCAGTTTTAACTGGGTGCTTTTTGTCTACCATCATCTGGATGAATAAGAATCTTCATTAGACGCAGATGCACAGACTGCTCCATTCTCTGTCATCATACAGCACATCAGGAGTCTCACTAGTCCCCATAGCTGCTTCACTGCCTACTACCCTCACAAACCCTCTGATTACGCCAATTTATTTATGATGACCCAGGGGTGGGGAACGTCCGGCCTACAGGCCGGATACGGCCCTGCAAAGCCTTTGATGTGGCCCATGGAGGCAGGGCTGAGATTTTTTATTTTAATTTAATTTAATTTAATTTAATTTTAATCATAAAACATATCAGCCCCCATTCCCACCCAAATCCATATCTAATTTTCTTTTTGTTTCGAAAGTTTCTATCAGGGCAGCAAAAACACGACAAAATTTCAGTCACATTAGGCTACGGTTCACGGGAGTGGCATCCACAATGAGGAGACAGGAGGTGGATAAAGAATGTTGTGTTTTTCAAGGGAAATGTACTGTAGACTACTAACGTTACTTCTTTGAAGTGATGGGCAAGCCAGTTTGCCTTGTGTGTGGAGAATCGCTGGATGTACTGAAAAAGGCCAACCTGAAACAGCCTACTAAACATGCAAAGTTAGCAGTTACCAGCTACGCAAAGTCAAATTAAATGCACTTCAGCGATGTTTAGTTGCCCAACAGACAGCTTTCACAAGACTTCCATCAGAGAAAACGTGATGCCTGCCAGTTATGTGGTGAGTGAGTTAATCGCTAAGAAGTTCAAGCTTTATTCAAATGGAGAATTTGTGAAGGAGTGCCTTGTTGGTACTGCAGAACTAACATACTTGCGTGAGTTTATTGTGAAGAACAGTCTCTGACCGGATAACGTTATGTGCAGGTAGTTTAACCATCAGGTATTCATATTAATGCCTTTGAAAGAAAAAAAATGCCGTTTTGTTTATGCTAAATGTGGAAGGAAAAAAACATTTGGCTCACAGAAATTAATATATCTTGAAATTATCAATGCATAATAGTGTATGGTGCAGTATGTGACACTGAGGTTGAAAATGATATGACTTCATACTAACGACTGTTGTTAAATATTGGTGCTCTGAAATGTGAGAATCAGTTTATCAGTTCAACTGTCTTTGGAATTTCAATATCATGTTTGGTAATTCTAAGTGTAGGCCTATGTGGTCAGCTCTGTGATTAAAAAAAAAAAAAACGGCCCCCAAAACAAATTATAAAAACTGATGTGGCCCTTGATGTCAGAAAGGTTCCCCACCCCTGCTGTAAGTGAACAAGTGGAAATTCTGAACACAGCCTCAATGCAAACCTTGTGGAAGGGATGAGAAATCGATTATGTGGCGACTACCGATTTCTAGATTCCATCTTCAAGGGTGGGGGGGGGGGGGGGGGGTTGGAAAGGCGTGGTAAGAGGCTGAGTAGTCTGCTGATACAGGTAAATTCACTGGCTGGAGCTGCTGCTAGACGCCAGACGCCAACAAGCTTTTTTTATGATGATGCTTTTTGTAGTGTACCTTTTTACTGTACAGGGGACACAACCTGGTTCTTAACATTGACACCCCCCACCCAATTAACACCTCTTGGCAGCGTAATGAAAATCAAAGGGGATTTTGTATGGTGGCTTTGAACACAACATCTATTTTAGCGTGTGTGTGTGTGTGTGTGTGTGTGTGTGTGTGTGTGTGTGTGTGTGTTTCTTTGTAAATCGAGTTTTGCTTTTTCCTGAACACATTTAGCTGATAGAGCAGGTTGGGTTAGCTGAGCTAGCAGAGGTAGACACGCACACGCACACACACACACACACACACAGAGAAATGGAACGATGAAATCAATCATGGCCACTAACTGAGTCATGAGTAAAAAGTGAGAGAAATAGACAGAGGAGCAGAGAGAAAGAGAGTGTGGGAAAAGTGGACAAGGATATTAGAAAGTAGTAAGTACACACCAAAATCTAGATCTGAACTTCTAAAACAGCCTCATGACAGTCTGAGTTTCTGTATGAAACTGACTGGACAGACTGTGCTGAATCCATCCCCCATGTGAACAAAAATCTTCACATCTAGTGTGATATTCTGGCACTCTCTGGAACAGTCTTCATCTCTTTAGGTACAGAACATCAGTCACTGAGTGGGTGTGTTATGCCAGAGTGTGTGGGTGGCTGGCATACCCAGAAGGCATACCCAAGTCTGTGTGACACTGTGTGTGTGTGTGTGTGTGTGTGTGTGTGTGTGTG